>JBAMJV010010703.1:0-20432 GCA_037951105.1 Echinarachnius parma | reverse complement strand
CCGAGGCTGGGGCAGAGCCAAATAGGGAGGGTTTGGGAGGGGTATCTCCTTCCCACGGAGAAGATTTTGCATTGATATATAATTACTTGAAATTGTGCAATTTGGTGCACGTCACACAAGCAGCCAGAGCAATGCCAGCCTACACTGGAACTACGTGGCCCGGTATACAGAAAAAAATACTCACCCAAGACCATACGCAAGTTGCACAACAAACTGAGATAATCTGTTCGCGAAAATTGAAAATGGATGTATAAATTGCCTTTTTAAACGTTAGAATTAACAAGTCTTAGCTCATACAACTTATGTTTTCTTTCCCACTCATATACAGATACACGCACAAAAAAATATATCCTTCGCTAAAACCTGGGGGGGGGGGGGATGATTGTACATGTCATCCCCCACCTTGTGAGGTGGGGGGGGGGGGGGGGGGATGCATCCCCCTCATCCCCCCCGTTGTCTACGCCCCTGTATGTATGTATGTATGTATGTATGTATGTATGTATGTATGTATGTATGTATGTATGTATGGGTGTATGCATGTATGTATGTATGGGTATATGTATGTATGTATGTATGTATGTTTGTATGTTTGTATGTCTGTTTGTTCTAATGTCGTAGCTAAGGAGAGCAGATCCAGTGGTCAATCCTATGCCCATGCACTGTTGTTGATATAGGGAGAACAAAATCGACGAGGTACTAACAGTAAAACACATTTTAAACAAGATTTTTTTTTCTCAATTAACCCGTACAAAACTATAAACTTTGGTGTTGGAACGTGCATACATTTTCCGAAAACCGCGGCAAAAAAACCCATTCGGACCGTACAATTTCTGAATAAATTAATTTGGAAATAACTGTTTAACAAATTTCAATGGTAGAAGATAGAAGATGGATACGTGAATAGCCAATATGATATCTAAATTGAGCAATAACGGTAGCGTGGCCGAGCGGTCTAAGGCGCTGGTTTAAGGCACCAGTCATTTCGATGGCGTGGGTTCGCATCCCACCGCTGCCATTATTTTAGTTTTTGAATATTTATTTAGGATAAATTGCTTTATTTATAGGGAAGAAAATGATGAAACAAATACATTTATTGCCTAAAATACACGCACTATACAAGGTAGCTTGGCCGAGCGGTCTAATAGGCGCTGGCACCAGTCGATGGCGTAGGTTCGAATCCCACCGCTGCCATTATGTTTTTATTTTATTTATAATAATCATAATAAATCGTATTTATATAGCGCCTAATGCAGAACAGCCTCTAAAGGGCAATTCCACGGTAACGGAAGGACATTCAGACACAATTTTGGAACTTCAATCAAATAATTCCAGGATCCTGCTTTTGATTTTTTATTCTAAATGGCATGTCTTTGATCCTTGTTGGGACACCTTTGATTTCCACTATTTCTAAAATTTTGACTGCATTATGTAAATTAGATATGGACACTAATGAGGCCGGTAACGGAAGGACGCCAAAATGGACATGGATTTTCAAGTTTTTTAGTTATGACCCAATCTCCGTGAAGTTACGAGGTTTATCATGTTAAGTTGGCTACTAGTCAATTTCCTTATGTTCACAGAGTATACCACCACCTTTTAAGAAAAATATCTACATTGGTATATTAATTATGATAAATTAATTACTCCAGTGTTCGGTAACGGAAGGACGGTAACGGAAGGACCTCTGAAAAGTCTATTGGAATTGTACAATAAAATTAATTTTGAAATTTAAAGACCATTTATGAGAAGAAAACATCTCTTTTGTGGTCTAAAATGAGTTTGTATCATAGATAGCATATGGACATCACAAGCATTTACATTTCTATTTTTTTCTTACTATATTTCATGCTCCAATGGCTCTTATTCATGGTCAATCCATGGTAACGGAAGGACACTCGGACACAAATTGTCAACTTTAAGAAAGACATTTTTAAATACTTGTGTTGTTAGAACAGTCTATTTTGATAACAATACTTCCAAAACATACAGTTTTAAGGTCCCATAATTTTTTTTTTTTTTTTATCTCCGCACAATATTGAATATGCATACAAATGAGGTCGGTAACGGAAGGACACTAAAATGGACAAGGTTTTGTTATCAAATCAGTTTTAACTAAAACTCTGTGATATTAAATAATACAAAATATTTTAAGGGTACACATTTCATTCTCTGAAGGGTTAAGAAGAATTTACTTGTTCTTTGATTAAAATTTGTCCGCAGATATTTGAGTTATTTCACACAAAGCGGACCAATGTTCGGTAACGGAAGGACATAATGGACTATAATGTATGATATGACACAGTAGGGTCATTCCATGTCAAATCACCTTTTAAAAAATTGAAAATTTTCATCGCAGCCCCCTTCAAATTTGCTAATATTTGGTATGTATGATATTTCAACCTTTAAAAGCGCAAATATTTAAGTTTTAGCCCAATCCGCCCAATGGTTTTGGCGCTATGGTCGATTCTTATGGGGAGTTTTGTAAGAAATGGGCGTGGGCACCATTTTTCAAATGGCCATTGTCCATTAACCGTTGGGTCAATTTATTTTGTAAAAGTGTCATTGGACTGGGGATGTTATGTGCAATCCATGTATGCCATTTGTGTTCATGCATGAGCGAGTTTGGATACGATAACCTTTGACCTTAGATTTTGACCTTCCGTTTTACCTCGTGGATCAAATAATTTTGAGAATTTTTTTTGCTTAAATCTTGGCTTGATATAATTTCTACAACATATGAAAGAATTGGAGATATGTTATTTCTTGCTTTTTCTACAGCCTTGTTTTTAGTTTGCAAATTTCATGTAAAATTTAATTATTTTAGACCTACACCCATGTCCAAGAATTCTATAGGGGTGTATTGTATAAAAAAAAGACATATTCAAAGTCATGATCAGAGCCTATTCACACCCTGGCTCACCACAGTTAAATAGACCTACTAATCCCCATACAATATAAATCCAGACAAATGGCATCATGGTACAAGGGCCCTGTTGCAGAAAGAGATAAAATCAATTGTGAGCAAGATCAAATGTTCTAAATGCACAAATCTGATTGGTTGAAACACAGAAAATTACTAGTCTGACCACGCTACGCCACTGATAGCTGGCCATTGCAGGTATTGTCTCATTATTTTGGGTTTTCATATATGAGAGACCAATTTTTTAACATAAATTTTGTCATAATATGTAATATGAGGTACCTTGTCCATCTGTTACCATGTGTATGGTAACGGAAGGACATTTTCTTTTGTTATTTATTAATTAACGAAGAAACAATGAGTAATACAATTGTTAGCAATGGGAAGGCCTACTTGAACTTGCTTTGCACTGAAGATTGGTCTGCTCTCTAACAATTATGTGAGCCACAAAATTAAAAATATTGATTTTTCGGTAACGGAAGGACATTTTCATAGGCTGAAAATAAGAAGTCATTGAAGCATAACAAATCAAATAAATCATACAAATTTACTATTTTACGAAATGATCATATCTCAGGAGTCAGAATAATGGTTTTAGGCTTAACTGGGGAAATATAAAACAAACACAGGATCAAAACACTTTTTCACAAAAATGTCAAATTTGTGGGGTTCAATTATGGTTATAAAGTTATTATAAAAAAACAACTAAAATTAAGTAAAACTAAAATTTTCTCATTGAATTCCAAAAATATAGAATTTAAGCTTTGATTTGATACCAAATTTGTATCATAAAAATGCTTGTAAATTTTTTTGTCAAATGTCCACTTTGGCGTGGAATTGCCCTAAAGCACTTATTATTATCCCTGGGCATTTGGTACGGTTCAGACCCGCACAATTATCTTGTACACATTCTCAACTCCCCGGCGAGCAAACTAGCCGTGGGCAACCATATAGGTGCACCAAGCTAATTTTCACCAGACCAGGTACCCCTTTATATACCTGGGTAGAGATCAGCAATGTTGATAATTCACAAGTAATACACCGTGTCCCAGAAAAAACGAAACCGGGTTTCATGGCAGAAATTTTCTGTCATAATGAATAATTGAATTGATGATATATATATGCCTAGAAAGCTCTGTGTCTCTTCTTTCATTTGCTGTGCAACTTATGGCACATACTTCAAGCATGACTGAATTAGAACAATGGAAAGTGGTGTTACCAATATTCAATTTGCACGCATAAATTTGAAGTTTGGGTGAGTTTTAAGAGTTGTAAACGTACTTATTTTTAAAAAGGACAAACACCACATAAAAGTTCATATTTTTATCTTTTACATGACACCTCACGCTAAAAAAATGAATGATTTATGCCAGAAAACGAGTACAATGAAAACATGCCTGATTTCTGCCCGAATGAGTGAAAGTTGAGTAAGAAGTCGCTCAGCTTTCCTGACTAGCAGCTGACAATGGACTTTGATGCATGAGTGAATTTACACAAACATGGGGATCAGGAAACAGGCTAGATCAGGAAAGTTACTCATTTGGGCAAGAATCAAGCATGTTTTCATTGTATTCGTTCTATGGCATATATAATTTATTTTTTAATCATGAGGTGTCATATAAAAGATAAAATTATGAATTTTCATGCGGTGTCTGTCCTTTTTCAAAATAAGTACGTTTACTACTCTTAAAACTCTCCCCAAAACCTCACCCAAACTTGCAATTTCTGCGCGCAAATTTAATTTTGGTAACACCACTTTCTATCGTTCTAATTCAGTCATGCGTGAATTATGTGCCATAAAGTATATAAAATAAAAGAAGAGACACATAGCTTTTCAGACATATATATATCATCAAGGAAATTATTCATTATAACATAACATTTCTGCCATGAAACCCGGTTTCGTTTTTTCTGGGACACGGTGTATAGAGTGTTGCAGTGGCATAGCGTAGTCAGTCGGACCGATCGGGGCACGCACGGCTTATTTTACAATTCTTAATCCGTACCTTTAGATTTTCCGCTCATCTGCTCATGTTCCTTGTTGTTTGTGTCAAATTATTGAGGGTCGCCCCCCCCCCCCCCCCGTGTCCCCCGTAGCTACGCCACTGTGGTATTGTATGATCGGCTCTCGCGCATACAACAATAAAACACATTTTGACTGATTATACATATTTGATTAAATTAAATTTTCTAACGTTACTATATGCCACATTTAAAAATAATAAATACTGATAACGGTTATTTACATAGCGCTATTCCCGTGATGTTCATGGCGCTTTACACTACATGTATTATCATTACCCCGATCGACGGATACAATGACTGCAATATTTCCTACACACAAAGTGCACATTTCCCACTCACTAGGGAGTATTCCAGCCATTTGAGAGATGTATTTTTTATTTCATATTATTTATTTATTATATTATATTGTCTCACAAGTCACAACAATCAATTTCGTACTTAAAATAAACTGTCATAACATCGAAATAGAAACACACAGAGGTCTGGCAATATAAGCTGGAAGCTTGAAGTGTTTCCATACCTAAGATTTTACAAGTTTTACATGTATATTATTGATTGATTGAACTCATTTTGTTCATTATCTGCCATGCAGGTGGCACAGTCGGAGAAGTGCCCGCAGGAGGCGCCCAAGGATTCTACACCTACATGTATGGCGCGTTTGACTACACGAAGAGAGAGTTCGGCTACTACATGGTGGTCACCTACCCAAATGGCACCACCACAACCATTCGGATCATCCAGAAATACGCGCAGGTGCGAAATGGAAAACAAGTTTTGTATCTTAATCATTTCATTACTTTGTTTTACAAGTCCACATCACCAGGCAGAAGATTTCCGTATTATTATCATTATTATTACTATGATTATATATATGGTTTATTATATTTATACTACTACTACTAGACGAGTATAATAATAATAATAATAATAATAAATAATGATAATAATAATAACAATACAAATAATAATAATAATAATAATAATAATAATAGTAATAATAATGATAATAATAATAATAATAATAATAATAACAATTAATGATAATAAAACAGCAGCTGCTGTTCCTGCTGCTACTGCTGCTGCAACTATTACTAAAAACAGTCTTATAAATAAGTATTATAATTTGTATGTTGTTTTTCGGTTTCAGGGGTCTCAGTGGATAATTCTTGATGAGTACAAATACTGTTTAAAGCAGGCGGCCCAGAAACCAGAATCGAATGTATGCATTCCTGGTAAGCTATTCTTCTCCACATTTTTCCCGTTCAGAAAAAAACAAAAACTTGGACTAGTTTACAAAATAATATAACGGGCATTTGCGCCCGCTGTGAAATTCTCGGACCATTCATCTATTTATTTATTTATTTATTTATTCAGTCTTCTTTAAAAACACAGGGTAGCCCCGTTCAGTGCCATAAAGGCTTGCTTTACAAGATGGCCCTGTATCAGATAGAAATTACAATGTTTACATTATAAAACACAGCATAAGGAGGCGCAAATGCCCGTTATATTATTTTATAAACTAGTCCAATTTTGTTTTATTTTTAAAGGGATAGTTGAGTTTTGGTAAAGAGAGTTTAGTTTTGGTCAAACTGAATTTTAGTAACCAAAACCTGTACCATTACATTACAAACTAATAGTTATAACCCCACCATGCTCGAAATAAATGACAAATTACAAATGATTGTAAAGTAAAAATCATGTTATCATTTAATAAATAGAGCCGTTAAAACTCAAGAGGGCGCTCTTCAATAACTCATTGGTTTCAACCATTTAAAATAAAATATTGTGCATGTGATGTTTTGTTGAAATAGTGATTAGATAGAGAGATAACCAACACCTATTTATATACCTATTTTGTAACTTTTTGAAAAGAGGAAGCATTTAAAAAAATTATTTAATGGCTGGTTCAAAATAATCGAATTATTGTGGGGCCCCTCAATTATAACAAATGGTTATGTTTATGGATATATTCAGCCATTTCTGAACCAATTTTGATAAAATAAAGTTTATTCCGTCATTCAAATTGTATGCTCTTTCACATTCGACACTCAGTTTTTCATTATCTCACACAAAATTAGTTTGTGTAGCGCCACCTATACCCAAACTCAACTATCCCTTTCATACCACTCCGACCACTCCCTTCCTAATAAAATCATGTATGGTAAAACATAATTTTTAGTAACTTAAACTTATCATTGAAAAACAATCGTTATAGTTCAATGATGCTAGAATGGTAGAAAAACAACAACATATAAACGGCTACCGCAAATAACAGGGATAACTTTGACAGTTCTCTTTCTTCTTGTTGTTTGGCTTATGGTAAAAGAAGAATGGAATGGGTTGTGATTCACCGAATGTCTCCCTAATTATGGGGATATTTATAATTGAATGAAAAGCGTCCCGGTACGCTATTTGATTGTGATACAAATTGATGGGCAGTAGGTGTTAAACACATCATTTTGTAGAATTGTATACAATAATATTGGTATATGATAGAATTATCACTCTTGGAAAAAATCTTATTCTTAGCCTAGTCCCACTGCAACGTTTCTCCTTCCGTTTCTTTCCGATCCGACCAAAATGTAGCGGAACAGTCGGTATCTAGCAAAATGTTGAACTTCCATGACGTTTCATACGAAACGGAGCCAAATTAAAAGTATCCTACTAGTCCATTCCGAACTTGGTCCGCATCACTTCGTTTCCTGCTAGTTCCTTCCAAATGTAAAACGTATAGGAAACGGAAGCAAGGAGAAACGGTGCAGTGGAACTATAATAGGCAATTCAATTTAATTTGTTTTAACCCTAGACACTGCCCAGTACGTGATGAGTGGTATAATGGGCGGGCCTGGATCGAGCGGCGTTTCGGTGGACACGTGGACGTACGACTTTCAGCGGCCACACGACCCCATCGAAGGGAAGGTATGTGGAATTAAGAAAATAATAACAATTTATGTTGTATTCTGATTATTTTGATAAGAATTTAAACAGTTCCCTATTAGATTGTTTTAATCACCATATAGTTAAAGGGATAACACAGTTTTAGTATAGAGGGCGCTTACGTATTTTTCTCCAAGGTTGAGGAAAACTGAGTGTAAGTTGCTTATACCTTTCCAATTCAATTAAATTTCTAATCATGATCAACTCAATTCAATTAAGTAAAATTAAAATCAAGTCAATACGACTCAACTCGCTTTTTCAAATTTCCTTTGATTCTATTCAGATATCGGTGAACGTCGTCTCTGAGAAGTGCTACCCGTTCAGCTCTGCTTTCATTGGTTCCCGTTTCGACGGCCCCACTGAAGGTACGTACTATAGTAACTATAATAACGATGAAGATGAGTGATGATGATGATGAAAATGAAGAGGTAGACGGTGGTGATGATGATGATGAAGAAGATGGTTAAGAAAATGTTGAAGATGATGATGAAGAGGTAGACGATGCTGCTGCTGCTGCTGATGATAATGATGATGATGATGATGATGATGATGATGAGATTATGACGTGGTGATGATGATGATGAGATTATGACGTGGTGATGATGATGATGAGATTATGACGTGGTGATGATGATGATGAGATTATGACGTGGTGATGATGATGATGACGTGGTGATGATGATGATGATGACGTGGTGATGATGACGACGACGACGACGACGACGACGATGACGATGACGATGACGATGATGATGATGATGATGATGATGATGATGATGATGATGATGGGACTTCCCAACCCCGAAACAAGTCAAATAATATTATGAATGTATTGTTCTAATTGTTCATTCCCGTGATTATGTCTGACACAGTCCCGCTGGTGTGTGCTTCATGGGGAACGATGGACTGCCCAACCCCGAAACAAGTCAAATAATATTACGAATGTATTGTTCTAATTGTTCATTCCCGCGATTATGTCTGACACAGTCCCGCTGGAGAACGATGGACTGCCCAACCCCGAAACAAGTCAAATAATGTATATATATACGAATGTATTGTTCTAATTGTTCATTCCCGCGATTATGTCTGACACAGTCCCGCTGGTGTGTGCTTCATGGGGAACGATGGACTGCCCAACCCCGAAACAAGTCAAATAATAATATATATATATATACGAATGTATTGTTCTAATTGTTCATTCCCGCGATTATGTCTGACACAGTCCCGCTGGTGTGTGCTTCATGGGAAACGATGGACTTCCCAACCCCGAAACGAGTCAAATAATAATATATATATACGAATGTATTGTTCTAATTGTTCATTCCCGTGATTATGTCTGACACAGTCCCGCTGGTGTGTGCTTCATGGGGAACGATGGACTTCCCAACCCCGAAACAAGTCAAATAATAATATTATACAAATGTATTGTTCTAATTGTTCAGTCCCGATGGTGGCTTCATCGGGAATCATGAACATGACCCTCGGGATTCCCGAACCGGACAAGTGGTTTACTTTACCCTCCTTCTGTACTAAGCAGGTAAGTTATAATATTGTTTGATGTATGCATTCTTGTAAAGCACGGTCCTGCTGAAAAGCAGCCCTAGCTCGGAGCAGGATTTATATAGTGATGAAATAAATAACCTCGAAGACATTTTTTGGGAAACCCCTACATCAAATTTCTAAAACAAACAATATACAAATATCGCCTTTATCCCAGACAAAGATTACGAGTATAGTATCAAATCTGTTGTAATGCAGTTGACTAAAGCTGCCTTGAAATTTACTTTCTTTAAAATTAAAAGTAGCATAATTTCGCGCTCGAGTGTTCCCTTGTGTTCACTTATGATTTATTTGTTTCAACACTTTTAGTTATTATCATCATTATGATATTTCCCGAATAATGGCACATCAATTGTGTTTATCAAATAAAATCCCCTTTATTTAGTTTGTCGTTGGCTGTCGTTTTGTCTTGTTTGATACACCATAGTAGTAAAATCAAATATTTATAACGCTTATGTAACATTATTAGTGTCCGACTTATTGGGGGCACACTCTTATGTATTTATTTATTGTAACACCGTACAACGATTTTCTGAGCATGTTTGTAATTGTTTTCTGTACAACTATTGCCCCTGTGCCCTCTGCCCGTATCTACGCCACTGTAATATGTTAATTACTGTATTATGATTAATTTACAGGTTAATTCATCGCGCCCACCCCGGTCTCTGCCTGAACTGGATCTGTTCAATATCCCGAGATACTTCTAGAAAAAAGTCTAAAGGATGAAGAATTCCGGAAATACCCAAGAGGAGACGGACTCGACAACATAAATAACTACAGGGGCGGATCTAGCTTTTTGCTAAGGGGGGGGGGGGGTTGACCCAATGACGATGCGGATACTGTGTGGGTCTGGACACATGATGGCGTTTTTCTATGCACATCACATTTTCACTTGGCAGCCCAAGGGGGGGGGGGGGGGGGGGGGGGTTTAAACCCCATAAACCCCCCCCCCCCCCCCCGTAGATCCGCCATTGAACTATTTGAATATTCAAACTAAGGCGCTAATCTGATTCTACAAATAATCGCCTTGATTATTGCTCTTTAATTTCAAGAAGATGTGCAGCTAAAAATTAAATCAAATCAATTACAATATAAAATGCATTTAATATATTTAAATTGAATATGTCTGCTTTGAATGGTTTACATTGGTTCTGTATGAATATAGGCATTAGATAATCTTTCAAATTCGAATGAACACAAATGAACCTAGTGCCTGTCGTGTGAGTCTATGAATCTCTTAATCAATCTTTTTTTCATGACTAGTGGCAGTTATTTTATCATTATATTCCAATAAGATTGTAAGCTGGCAGATTATTATCTTCTATACAGAAGCGTGATAATGTTATGTAATAACAATTTAAAATAACAAATTTCAGACAAATGTATAATGCTGTATTAAATTATCAGCATGGAATTGTGTCATACATTTTATGTAATGCGATGTTAAGACCTAAAATTTGAAGAAAAAAATATAATTTGGTTTTACATTTTGTAGTCATATTTGTATTAAAGCTACGTGCTATCTTATGAAGAGTCGCGCGTTTTGCGTTTTAAAAATCGCAACAAAAAATATTTAAACAAATATTGATAACAATTTATACAACTACATTATTATACTGTATCATATTATGTAGCGTGATATTTTGTTTAAAAATTTTCCAATAAATCATTAGAAAAAGGAATGCATATCAAAATCTGTATGTCTTGTCAATTCACACCTTCACCTTCAGACGTATTAATCATGCAAGGCGAGGGAGTAGTATATATTATCTAGTGCCGATTCAAACGTTTTAACGTTTATCATTTGTAGCAGTTGTATATTTCTTTCTTTTAAAGGATCTAGTAACATTATCCAAATCCTCAAAATCCAGTTGGAATTCTGGCGGTTCCCTCATACCTTGTTGTATTTGTATAAACAATACAAGACAGGTTTTAGTTTTTACGAATTTCCCTCTTATTAAAAAGATATTTATGATTTAAGTGTTCAGATGTTAAACTATCCACTGGATAGTCGTAACCGTGTACAAAGTCAGTGCAATGAGTAGTGAATATTACTTTGCATTTTTGCTCATTACTCTGCCATATATAACGTCCATTTTCCTTTTATATTTCACACAATACTCAGTGAACATATCAGATAACAACAACATATATTGTATCAACCATTCATCACTTTCTGCACATGTCAACAAAGTAACTAGATCCCTTTAACCTATTTTTTTGAAATTCACGTAGTCTGTTTTTAATTTTTATGAATCATGATTCTGAGGTGTTTGGGGACCCGTGTCCACATTTCTGATATCTGCCCCTAGCCAAGCCTCATGCTACAATGCCATGGCCCTCTTGCAGAAAGAGATACATTGATTGTTAGTCAGATCATGTGTTCTAAATGCGCAAATCTGATTGGTTGAAAGTTGAAACACACACATTTTCTGACTTACAATCAATAATTGTAACTTACAATCGATTGTATCTCTTTCTGCAACGGGGCCCATGTCTGTTTTAGGTGATAATGATAACTAAGTACCTGGTCATCTTTTTAGTTGCCAACTAAGGTGAGCCAGGTTAGCAATTGATACCGAGCAGTAGCTGTAATTTAATAAGATGGTTTAATTAATGAAACCACTGGTTAAACTGCATCATATAATACATATGACAATATTTCAAAACAATAGTTTAGACCGCTGTTCTATACAGGGTGGCCCAGAAATAACGGAACAGGTTGCTTGCTATAATGAAGACACATGATGCCCGTCATAGCAACTAGTCACGCTCAATGCGTGCGCCATTGTTAGTACCCCTTCTTTTCTATACACAGCTGAACGCACACTCACAATGGAGCACGGCAGGGGTGTCGATCCGTTTTTGAGATTGGGGGGGCGAAATTTGAAAATTTTTCCAGAGTGACCACTGAGAGAGCTAAAAGCCCCACATTGGCATGCCCGGAAGTTTTATTATGCGCTCATTGAAAGTGTCTTGATGGCTCGAAGACCTGACTTTGGGGGCACCCACATTTGGGGACAATAATGGGGTTCCAGGGGGCGGAGCCCCCGGAGGCTTTTAGATTTCGAACATTTGCTCCTATAGCATGGGTGTTAAAATTGTATAAAATAGTGAACCTACTCATAATGTATTTTTAAAGGGCATAGCGAGGAAAAGACTGAGCCTTGCATGAGATGGATCCACGTGATCATGTATACTATAGAGCCATCAATATAGTCTAGGGCATTGGGCTCCCATGAAACTAAGCAAGGGCGTCAACAATTTCTCAAAAGTGTAGGGGAGACATTGTGAGGAAGCGAAGCGACCGAGCGGGGGAGGGTGTGGGAGGGGGTGTCCCCCTCCCACAGTAGGGAGCTTTTGTAGTTTGGGGCGTGAAATTGTGCGATTTGGTGCACACCTGAGACAGAAATTTCACGTAATATGAAGTATATAGGTATGGAACCAAACATACATAATGACAAAGGGAGGGGGACAATCTGCTCCTTTTTCAAATGTGGGGGGACATGATATTCCAATTTGATTTGCGTTCAGCGCATATGTACCAAGATTATTTTATTTTCTGTGACGGTGTGCTATCTATAGATGAGGGTTTAATAAACTTCGTTTGAGGTGTGCGTTTGAGAAATTACGCTGCCCAACACATTTCAAAAGGTGAGTTCCCGCAACCCAAATGAAACTTGCAATATGAGAAACTGTATGCAAAAAAGAGATTTACAGTCCTTTTCAAACTAAAAAACAGCTATTTTGAGGATTAATTATTGATAAATATGTCTTTCCCCTCTTTAGCATTATATCACTTGATTTTTTTCTTCCTCATTTTCGGAATTATTGGGGGGGGGGGGGGCCAAATGATATGTTCGCCCCCCCAATATTTTCATTGGGGGGGGGGGGGGGGGGCGACCACCCCCCCTGCCCCCCCAGGATCGACACCCCTGGCGCATGGTTGATCATTACTCGATGCAGTATGGCGGGCATCATGAGTCTTTAGTATGGCAAGTACCCCGTTCCGTTATTTCTGGGCCACCCTGTATAGGGCCATGTGTGAACCTTTGCATATTGTGATAATCCCAGTAACTTTTTATCTCCTCCCAAATTAAATGAACAGAATCGTTATGAAATAGACTTTGTAAAATAAAAAAAAATATTCATAGTTTAGTATTTTAACTAATAATATAGTTTTAAAAGCGATATTCCATTCCTTATTTTGGAAATGAGAGATGATGTGCAGCACTCCCCTCAAAACAGTGGCCAATTTAAACCATGCTTGAAGAATTTTGATGAACTACCTTTAGGAATTCCAGCCATTGAGTTAATCCTAGTCTGCAAACGAAAAGATTACTTATTCCATACTCATTAATCCTATCATTAAACATAGACTACACTATGTACGCATGGAAGATGGCTAGCAGGGTTCAGATCAAACATTCTGTCACAGTCGGGTAAAGAAGGAGAGGAAAACTGATATTTTACAGATCTAAATTCAGCATTTATTTCATCTCTTGGTTGTGCAAATTCCTGAAACATTGCATTAATAAAGGACATGTACAATACATAATCTAACACATTCAAATTTATGTGCATTCCTTAATACATGATGACCTGGAGAAGAGCGTTAGGTGCATACGGATACCCCCCAAATTCAGAAAGGTCCACTTTTCCACTATTTTGGCCATCTAAACCAGTGGTCTAGGTCCCGGGCCATGATAGGTCTTCGTGAGAACCCCCCCTCCACACTATCCACGTCTTCGAGAGTATTCCAGCCAAGATCCACTTATCAAAACAATGCTTGAAGATACCTTACAGTTCATCATTATTCATATTGAAAAGACCTTCCGTGCTTATTGTCCAAAATAAAGCAAACTTCATCACTTGAATCCATTGGTCATCTTCACCGTCTTAGGATAGATTCTTAAATATAAACTGATGAAAGATTCCTCGTCACAATTGTTTTGTCTATTTTCACTAAATGTCCAAGTCGTCGTCAGGATCTTCGTCATCGTAGTCATCATCTTTGTCTGGTTCGTAGAAAATCTGTCCCGTCCCGGAATTGGGGCTGTAATGAAAATGTAAATAAATTGTCTAATTTACTTTTTGTGCTTTGGAGATACAAGCTTAAAATTTGAAAGCCAGGTAGAAACCAATGTAGCTCTCTTTTATATTGGATGAACATTCCCAAATTTGGACAAGATTGTTATCTGAATATTCGGAAAGCGTAAATTCAGAAAGATGGAAAGCGTTACTCAATTTAGCAAAAATCTATAAGTTGATTAAGTCAGCATTATTATTATTATCATTATAATCATCATTATCATCATCATCATCATCATCATCATCATCATCATCATCATGCTCATCATCATCATGCTCATCATCATCATCATCATCATCATCATCATTTTGTTACGCAATTGAAAGGACCGTTCCTCAAAAGGAAAGGATTTTTAAAACTAGAAGGCCGACAAAGTCAGCATACCCACGCCTCCCATTAGCCCTGTTCTACCCCTTCGTCGGCCTCAACCCTGTTTTGCTTACTGCAGGCTAACCAGTGCGTTTTAGGCACGATTTGGTGAAAATGCCTAGGCCAGGGTGTAGGCCGCTTGCTTGTATTTTTCGGAAACTTACCAATTTCTTGGCGCTTCAAAGTTCAGATCAGCGTGTTGCAATTCAATTCCGTTCCGTATTAATTAACCCGGAATCGAAAGTACCGTACCATAACATATGGTACCGTGCGCGCGATCGCGATGCACACCTGGACTAAACTTGTTAGTTGCTGCTCGATTGGATTCAGCGAGGTTACCGTACCGCGCCTATAACGTGCAGATATTATTTAGGCACACACGTGCATTAAATACATACTCAAACTTCAAGGTTCCACAGAATTTGCAGGGGTCAACCAATCATCACCAAAATCTAATCGATTCTTCCATGTCACTATCCAAACATTCCCTGAAAATTTGGTGCAAATCCGTTCACCCGTTCTCTAGTTATCTTGTACACAAACAAACAAACAAAAAAAAAAACAAAAAAAAAAACAGACAAACAAACAAACATACGGAACCCTTTACATAACCCCCTGCCGATTTCATCGGCGTGGGTAATCAGGTATTTCTTACTATAATAACTCTTGTGCCTGTTTAACCTTGAATTACTTAGCAGTGGGGATGTGCATCCGAACCCTGGCCCGCCTATAAATAAGACTCATGAAAATCAGTCTAATTTAGTAACCCCAAACTCACATTATGACCGGACTAAATACTCTGTTCATGAACTTTACCAATTGCGTCACAGGGTACCTGTTCATTCACGGTTACCCAGTATTACTTGGAGACTTTTAATTGATCTTGGCTTAAATAGGGCCATGTGTGAAACCTTTGCACATTGTGATAATCCCAGTAACTTTTTATCTCCTCCCAAATTAAATGAACAGAATCGTTATGAAATAGACTTTGTAAAATAAAAAAATATTCATAGTTTAGTATTTTAACTAATAATATAGTTTTAAAAGAGATATTCCATTCCTTATTTTGGAAATGAGAGATTATGTGCAGCACTCCCCTCAAAACAGTGGCCAATTTAAACCATGCTTGAAGAATTTTGATGAACTACCTTTAGGAATTCCAGCCATTAAGTTAATCCTAGTCTGCAAATGAAAAGATTACTTATTCCATATTCATTAATCCTATCATTAAACATAGACTACACTATGTACGCATGGAAGATGGCTAGCAGGGTTCAGATCAAACATTCTGTCACAGTCGGGTAAAAGAAGGAGAGGAAAACTGATATTTTACAGATCTAAATTCAGCATTTATTTCATCTCTTGGTTGTGCAAATTCCTGAAACATTGCATTAATAAAGGACATGTACAATACATAATCTAACACATTCAAATTTATGTGCATTCCTTAATACATGATGACCTGGAGAAGAGCGTTAGGTGCATACGGATACCCCCCAAATTCAGAAAGGTCCACTTTTCCACTATTTTGGCCATCTAAACCAGTGGTCTAGGTCCCGGGCCATGATAGGTCTTCGTGAGAACCCCCCCTCCACACTATCCACGTCTTCGAGAGTATTCCAGCCAAGATCCACTTATCAACACAATGCTTGAAGATACCTTACAGTTCATCATTATTCATATTGAAAAGACCTTCCGTGCTTATTGTCCAAAATAAAGCAAACTTCATCACTTGAATCCATTGGTCATCTTCACCGTCTTAGGATAGATTCTTAAATATAAACTGATGAAAGATTCCTCGTCACAATTGTTTTGTCTATTTTCACTAAATGTCCAAGTCGTCGTCAGGATCTTCGTCATCGTAGTCATCATCTTTGTCTGGTTCGTAGAAAATCTGTCCCGTCCCGGAATTGGGGCTGTAATGAAAATGTAAATAAATTGTCTAATTTACTTTTTGTGCTTTGGAGATACAAGCTTAAAATTTGAAAGCCAGGTAGAAACCAATGTAGCTCTCTTTTATATTGGATGAATATTCCCAAATTTGGACAAGATTGTTATCTGAATATTCGGAAAGCGTAAATTCAGAAAGATGGAAAGCGTTACTCAATTTAGCAAAAATCTATAAGTTGATTAAGTCAGCATTATTATTATTATCATTATAATTATCATTATCTTCATCATCATCATCATCATCATCATCATCATCATGATGCTCATCATCATCATGCTCATCATCATCATCATCATCATCATCATCATTTTGTTACGCAATTGAAAGGACCGTTCCTCAAAAGGAAAGGATTTTTAAAATCAGGTATTTCTTACTATAATAACTCTTGTGCCTGTTTAACCTTGAATTACTTAGCAGTGGGGATGTGCATCCGAACCCTGGCCCGCCTATAAATAAGACTCATGAAAATCAGTCTAATTTAGTAACCCCAAACTCACATTATGACCGGACTAAATACTCTGTTCATGAACTTTACCAATTGCGTCACAGGGTACCTGTTCATTCACGGTTACCCAGTATTACTTGGAGACTTTTAATTGATCTTGGCTTAAATGGAAACAATTCTAACTATAAATGCAGAGGTTGTAGAGGGGGGAGAAGAAAACAGCGCAATATTGAAGTGCATCGGACTGTAAAGAGAAAGCTCATTTATCCTGCATGTGAGAGCCATATTGAACCCCGCAATTTAGTAACTGTCAAAATTAATAGATGGAACCTTCCTCCATTATTGAACACCTCGGTTCCAGCGACGCCACAGCGCATCACCCCTGGGGCTTCGGTTCCAGCGACGCCACAGCACATCACCCCTGGGACTTCGGTTCCAGCGACGCCACAGCGCATCACCCCTGGGGCTTCGGTTCCAGCGACGCCACAGCACATCACCCCTGGGACTTCGGTTCCAGCGACGCCACAGCGCATCACCCCTGGGGCTTCGAATCCAGCGACGCCACAGCACATCACCCCTGGAGCTTCGGTTCCAGCGACGCCACAGCACATCACCCCTGGAGCTTCGGTTCCAGCGACGCCACAGCACATCACCCCTGGGGCTTTGGTTCCAGCGACGCCACAGCGCATCACCTCTGGGACTTCGGTTCCAGTGACGCCACAGCGCATCACCCCTGGGGCTTCGGTTCCAACGACTCCGCGGCGTCTCATCCCTAAGGCTAAAGTATCGCTTCTACCGAGCCTGTTCCTCGCAAATGCCCGCTCTCTAAACAACAAGGTAGATGAAGCAGAGCTAAGCTTCAATCACAACAAGGTTGATATTGCTGCAATCACGGAAACGTGGTTGACGGATATCAGCCAACATGGTGCAGTGATCTCCGGTTACACCATGCATAATAAAAATAGAATTGATCAACGCGGTGGGGGAGTCGCCATCTACACAAGAGGTAACCTCACTACAGAAAGTCTGCAGAACCACCATTGTCAGTTTGAATGTTTGTGGTTAAAAATAAATCTTGAAAAAAGCAGAAGCAGTATACCCAGAGTTTATGTCGGGGTGGTATACTACCCTCCAGGTGCTCCGGTTCCCCTCGACTCTACGTCCTGACTGATGGACCCTGTCGAGTACCCAAGTAGAAGTAGAAGTAGAAGTACAGCCAAAACCTCGTGGAACACATTCACCATACAGTTGACGATATTAGAGCTCACGATTGCTCTTCCCTCATTGTCATTCTTGGCGACTTTAATGATCTTCCGACGAATAATTTTGACCAAAATTTGATGCTTACACAAATGATTCAGTTCCATACACGCGGAAATGCAACTCTTGATAAGATTTTTGTAAACTATCCTGATTTGATTCACCCACCACAATGTTTGGCACCTTTAGGCTCAAGTGACCACTCATCAATTTTGTTAAAACCTTTACACGCTCTTCCCTGCTTGAAAAAAACCATACTCTGCCGCCCATACCGCGATTCTTCGGTTCGAGCGTTCGGGCAGTGGATCACACAACAGTTTTGGTAGAGAGGGCGCTTGACTACTTATTTTTTTTGTGAGGTAATGAAAAACTGAGTGTAAAATTTGAAAGAGCATAATATTTAAATAATAAAATCATCTTTGTTTGATCAAAATCGGTTCAGAGACGGCTGAAATATCCATTAATATAACAATTTGTAATAAAGCTGGGGCCCCAGGTTTATTAGAGAATTTTGAACCAGCCGTTAAAAATTCAAAAAAATGCTTCCTCTTTTCAAAAAGTTACAAAATAGGTATATAAATAGGTGTTGGTTATTTCTCTATCTAATCACTATTTCAACAAAGCATCACATGCACAATATTTTATTCAAAATGGTTGAAACCGATGAGTGTTTAGAGAGCGCCCTCTTACGTTTTAACGGCTCTTTTTTTAATGATAACATGATCTTTACTACGCTATTTGTAATTTTTTGTTCCATTCTAGTAATAACTATTAGTTTGTAATGTAATGATGCAGGTTTTGGTTACTAAAATTCAGTTTCACCAAAACTGTACTCTCCTTACCAGAACTCAACTATCCCTTTAAGGTTCCATAAAGTACAAAATAATACCCCTCTACATTGCTCATTGGTGCGTGCGACCCGCAAATCTATGATGAATACGATATGAATGCATAGAGTGGAATCGGGCTGAGTAGCAATTCTGGCTGATTCGTAATAACAATAAAAGCATGGGACAGGTTTTGATTTTTCAAATTTCCCATTCGTTAAAACGATAGTTACGATTGAAGTGTTTCAGATGTTAAATTATCCACTGGACCGCGAAAACCGTGTACAAAGTGAGTGCAATGAGTAAGTGAATATCACTTTGCATTTTTTGCTCACTACTCCGGCCATATAACGTCCATTTTTAACTTGAAATGTACACACAATACCCAGTAGACGTATCAGATAACAACAATATACATTGTATCAACCACTTCATAACTTTTTGCACATGTCATCAAAGTTACTAGATCCCTCTAAATGCAACTTTGTCGGGTCTCGTGACGGTTGAAATAAAGCAGCTGGATCGGTCACGAAGCTCGAGCGCAAATAATAACAACACATAAATAAAATTAACTTTGACATCATGGGATCGTGACAAATAATGGTTATTCAATGAAAATCTAGATCAATAATTAATTTAGACGTACCCCGACTAATAATGTTTTTCACCGTGCGGACTTTGTACAGCACCGTACGTAGTAGTATAAATTTGTTCACGGTGAATGATTTTGTGCATGGTATAATCGGGGATATGGGAGTACACGAGAGTTCATTTGTTCAATGCCCTGTCATATAATACGGGAGAAGAGGGAAAAGAGTGGATAGATAATATTGAAGAAGAGAGAAATAGAGAAACATATCATTAAAGAAAGGGGAGAGACGGAGAGATATAGAGAGGAAGCCGGAGAGGGGGAGAGAGAATAATTATGCTGACTATTACATTTTGCATTCAAATATACATGCATGTTGTATAATCAATGGCTGCAAAAGAAAATAGATGGAACTGTGTTTGTATTGGACATGTGCATACATCGTAATTGTACTATA
>JBAMJV010010702.1:0-41657 GCA_037951105.1 Echinarachnius parma | reverse complement strand
GGCTTTTGCAAGGGATACATTACCCCTTTAATCAACTGAGTGCTAAAATAAATCAAATTGCCAGAATCTGCTTGACTACGATCTTTTAGAGGAGGGTCTAATCTTCAATAATGAATATAAAAAGTCAGTCCTGGTAAGATGGCTGAGTGTTATATTCATTTCCACTTATATATTGTGCGCATTGGGAACAAATCAACTGATCTGTTCTACCCCTTTAACTCAGGTGTACCCTTTAAATTGCTACCACACTAAGGGAGAGCACTATACATTTTTTTATAAGGTATGGCGGCAGAGGGTGAAACAGGGTCTTATACATGAATTAATTATACATTTCTGTTTTGTGACTCCATTACACATGGGGGGAATCATCAGTCATTTCAGCACTTAGCTGCAATTTAGATTGTCAATATATCAGCTTTTGGCAATTATTCAATCAATCACCCCAATACTATTTGAGAGGGAACAAAAATCACATATTTCAATGAGCTCAGATTTGGAAATAGTTGCTAGATAGTTCATTCAGAGCTATCCAACAATAAAAATTAAAACAATCAGGAAGATTTAGGGTAATATCATCTGAAATCAAGGAAAGATGTCTATAAATATGTCATACAACTGATGACAATAATTTTCTAATCAGGAAGATTGGCTATCCCGATGCAGTAATCTTGGTCTATTTTCAGGAAGTCTTCTTCGAAATCAGGAGGACTTGGCAGCTCTGGTTAATTGTGTAGAGATTTTATATTTTGTTTACCTCAATTACAATCTTAGGTTCAATCAAATGAAAACTCTGCTTTTTGGTCCAACAAGGATCTATTACAATTATGATGTTTTTTTTTACTCTACCAATCCCACATGTATAGCAACCATGCAACAAACTGATGCATAACTCATGTTTCATTTGGTGGGGAGCAAGAGTAATGATACAATAGTTCTACCATATACTGTGGGTGCTGGTGAAAATGTAATGTAAAAAATTGGGATATGTACCTTAAACCCTATTAAGGCCGGGGGGGGGGCCATAATGGCCCCCCCCCCTCCGGAAATTTTTTTTATTGATCCAAACCGCTGGACAAGATGACGCGCCGCTGCTATGGTGACTTTTTCTTTCGGGTCTTGCGCACGTTTTAAAACAAAAATTTCGAAATCGGGACCCTCCGTTACAAAGTCACGTGACCTTTTGTCTATGCATGTCAGCCCCCGAAAATCGCTAAAATTTCGTGATTTGTGTACAAACATATGGAAATATCAATTTTCATAAAATGAGGTGTATTATTAGATTTTGGTGTTGTTTACATTTTATATGTTGGTTTGGGGTTCAAAACAGTTAAATTATAGTTAGAAATCAAATAAACACAAAAACAATGAAATACATAAGTTAAAAACAAAGAAAATACATAAGAAATTAATAAACAATAGAAAACAAAAAGGAAGAACCGGCTCTTCCAATTCTTTTTGTTGTAGTATCATTCCAAATGCTCTAAAGAAATATATGTAGTGAAAACCAGAGTTTTAATATGAAGAAATGATTTAGGGGGTAAAAAAATTGAAATTCATGACTTATTTGCATAATTACATAAATATGCAAATTCATGAATTTTTCCTAAATTTTTAACAATTACCATTGTATTCTATACACTTCACTTATCACGCGTGCAAATTTTACGGCGATCGCCGCATCCGCGGCCGAGATCTTAGGGGGGGGGGGCCATAATGGCCCCCCCCCCGGCCTGCTGAAGACCTCAAAAAGCCCGCCTTAATAGGGTTAAAGTAGAAGGAAAATAATATTATGATGCTACTAGGCTACAAACATCGAACCACTAATTATATCCAAACCAGACTGTGTCCAAGCGCCCTTTTTTACTCATCTGACTAACCCAGACCTGTCATAACAAAGACTTTTGAAAAATTGTACCTTCTGCCTACTAGCCAGGCACTTGGCAATAATTTATAATGGAAGAGGAAAATTAATCTACACAAGTTACCAGAGGACTGGCCCCCTTCTGTAGCGTTCACTACAATGAATCGGAGAAAGCGCCGCCTTATGCGCCAAAATTGGCAAGGGAAAGGACTTTTTAAGTTTTATTATAACACCTTAGAATTGCTCGTTGCAATGTGATTGGTTGAATTCAGGGGTCACATGACATCCTGGAAATGTACCATTTCACGATTTTGACGTCATTATCGTGCAATGGTACTTTCATGTAGTTCTATTGGCACGATTTTGACGTCATAAACGTGCAATGGTACTTTCATGTAGTTTCTATTGCACGATTTTGACGTCATAAAACGTGCAATGGTACTTTCATGTAGTTATTTGTGCAAGCGCCAGCGTGCCGTTATGAAACTAGCACGCAGAGCTTGCAAGAGCTGGGCTACAGGGGCGGTAAAGGGTAATTCCCCAAATATCAAATGAAAAGGATCTATTTTCATTTTTAAACCTATTGGTGTCATATTAAACAAATAATGAATGTTTTTCCATTCGTGCAAATGGTTACGAATATTTTCATTCGATGAAAGATGGAATGTTCAATTCAACTCTGCTCCGCCTCGTTGATTGAACACATTCCATCTTTCACCTCATGCAAATATTTGTACCATTGCACTCATAACATTCACAATTTGTATATAATATGTAGTGTACCTGATCTGTTTCTTGGAGCGCTTGAGGGTGGTGATCTCGTTGACGATGCCGTTTCTCGTCGCGCAGCTTGAAGGTTGCGTGCGCAGCTGGTATTCCAGCTTCTGAATCGCCTCTCTACTCGCCTCTCTGTCTTTGAGGGAGATTCGCCTCAGCCGTGACAACGCATCATGCTATACGGGGAAAAAATCATTATCCAAGACAGTAAATGACCTAGAGCAATGGAAGGACAGACAGACAACCCAAAAAATGATGCCGTTGCAGAGGCATAACAAGAAATTCATAATAATACTTTCAATAACAAGTTCTGAAACTATGGAGTATTTCGCTCCAACAATTTTTGCAATAAAATGATATTCATTTTGCCCATTTGTAGTTACCAGAGATGCCAACCTTCACAAACCTCAAAAAGTATTTTTAACCCCCAAAAAAGTATTTTCAGAGCAGCCAACCTCTAGAGGTAAAAAAAATCAGATTGTTCGCGAGACAAATTGAGCAGCAAAAATACTCTCGATCACACTTGACTCAAACAAATTCATAGATTGTATGGAAGTGATTACAGGGCCCCCTGGAAAAACAGTGCTTTGATCACTGACGGGGAGCCACCCTTGTTTAAATAAGACTGAATAAATAAATAAATATATTAAATATTAATGATACTAAACTTCTTGTCCATTGGTTTGGAACTTGAAGGTGGGTTGGAGCTGGCAGATAAACAATATTTTTGGCTTGCCTTGCATTGCTTAGAACTGGGCTGTATTTAATTCCATACCTTTAAGTCAAACTTTAGGCAGTTTCTTTAATGGCTTTTACCAAAATTGGGATTTAATAAATTCATCAACTGAAAATGTTGATGTCATATTATGTTCAGATAGTACATTTAGATTTGATTTTATTGAAAGCAAAATTTGACAATTATTTTATTACAAGTTAAGTTCTCAGCCTAGCAGAATGCTAAGTAAATGTCTTGCTTGATCCTACGTAATGAATTGAATAACAGCCCAGGGGGTTTTTCACAAAAGATCCTAAGTTGAACTTAATTCTAAGTTGGACTTATTATCGAAAGCTGCTAATTTCTTCGAAAAATTGTTAAAAGAGTCCTTTTTAAAGGCATAAAATGTTGAATCATTGCATGAATATTTTCTATTATCAAGGTGAATTCATGTTCTTGATGTAAAATTTATGAAAACTCTAAAATATGTGCCTTTTCGCTTTTGAATATGTTTTAATCCAAGGCTCAGATGGCTTTCTATAATAGTTAGGTTCAACTTAGGATCTTTGTGAAACACCCCAGGTACCCATGGCAATGAATATCAATACTTAATACCCCCCTTCGTAATTTGTATGTCAGGGGGTACAATGACATTGTAATTTAAATGTATAAAACACCTGTTTTGAGATGAGATCGCTGATTTGTGGATGTTGTCGTCACACTCTTTCCTCTTAGCGATGTCGCCTCCTTCAGCTCTCGTATCCTCTTCTGTTCATTCTGGAGCTCTCTCGTTCGGCAACTTCTTCAGGAGACGCCTCGATGTTCGGCCGGCCAAAGATTTCTGCAAAAGTCATTAATAAGTAATATTTTTTGAAAAAAAAAGTTGGACTTGGACGTCGAGTCTGAACTACTTTAGCGACTACTGTTGTTGTTGTTATTTGATGTTTATTGGCGGTCATTCAATTTGAATTATTTTCGCCAAAAACTAATATTGTTTCATTCTTCTCATTTATTTTCTTTATTTTAATATTTTTATTATTATTATTATATACATATGTATATATTTTTGAAGTGCATAAAACGTTTTCATGGAAGTTTTCTTGAGGATAGTAGCCTCTTTTCATCCTTTTTTTTTTTTTTGTTCTGGCGACTTTCTCTTTCAGCAACTTCTTCAGGAGATTGCCTCGATGTTTGGGCCGGCCCAAAGATTCTGAAAAAGCAATTTACTAAATTAATTGTTAAAAAAAAGTTGTGCTGGGATGAAAACATCTTTAATTGACCAGCTGTTTGGCCGATGATTGCCTCCTTCTGTGTTCTAGAGACTCTTTTGCCCCGAACTTCCTCTTGAGATGCCTGGATGTTTGGCCTGCCAAAGATTTCTGTAAAAGTCATTGAAATATTTCTTGAATAAAAAGTCAGGGCCTAGATCAGAGTTCATACTTCATACGCTTATTTTCAATTAAATTCCATGACTTTCCATGACCATTAGAGCAAGAATTCCATTACTTTTCCATGACTTTTCACCACAATATGTAAAACAAGATCTTGAACTGAACCAAAATAAGTTCAGAAATTGTTATTTGTACTCCAGTAATGAAGATACGTAGATAAAATTAACTTCCATGAATTTCCATGAATTTCCATGACCCAAAAGTCTACAATTTTCCCGGCGTTCAAGGCCTGGAAAGATAAAAATCCCATGACTTTCCCGGTTTTCCAGGCCCTGTGTGAACCCTGGCTGTAGCTAGCATGTTATGGTGCCGCTATCGATTTGGCTGCATCACCATCTTCACCATGATGATCATGATGATGATGAATCACAGCACTTGTATGGCACCATTTATCTGTTCTTTAAACATTCAAAGGCGCCTGCTCCTCCAAAAACTCAATTTATTGCACAATTTGCTTGAAAAGAAATGTTTTTAGGCCTGCTTTGAAACCTTCAAGTTTGTCTGTGTACGAAGCACAGGAGGGAGGGAGCTCCACAGGCGTGGAGCAACTGAAGAGAGGCAACATCTGCCCCTCAAGAACATCAGCCCCTCACTGAGGAGCAACATCTGCCCCTCATCATGCGTACCAAGTTTCATTTTAATCCCTCAAAAACTGTAGAAGTACTACGCTTCAAAAGCGTTTTTTGTAACAGACTGCCCGACTATACATTGAATTTATTTGAAGCTACCCAATTCTTGTTTCGAGACTGGCAACAAGATGAACCGACTTTTCATGATTTTGCTTTGTTAGGGATAACCAATTTTTGTTTCACGCCAGCCTGCATTTTTCAGCATGCAACAAGGCCATTAGGAAAAAAATATATATTTCAAGCATTGCATTATACTTTAATAATTGTTCAATTTGAAAAGGCTTATAAAAAACATGTAAATCTGATATCTCTTACCAGTTCTGCTTCCTTAGCACTGATGTCTTCCGTCAGGGCCTGGACATCC
Organism: Echinarachnius parma; assembly: GCA_037951105.1. Lineage (NCBI taxonomy): Eukaryota > Metazoa > Echinodermata > Echinoidea > Clypeasteroida > Echinarachniidae > Echinarachnius > Echinarachnius parma. The sequence continues at coordinate 35,860 of JBAMJV010010702.1, read as the reverse complement.
TTTTCATGCTGCACGCCGGTTCGGCTGCCGCACCACTCGTTTCTTGCCGCCGCCTGAAAATAGCCAAGAGAAAATTGTGTAAAAAGTTTGTTAATGATGATGATTTGCCTTTCTTTTTTGTTCCTGTACTATTTAAGAGAAGTTGCATATTGATATCGATTGTTCTCATCTTGCTTCTAGTTGCCAGCAGTTTGGTTGGCGCACCACTCGTTTCCTGCCACCGCCTGAAATAACCAAAGAGAAAGTCAGTAAAAAAAAGTAATAATATGTGTTTTTTTGTTTGTTCCTTTACTATTGAGAAGGTTGCATTCGCCTTTTCTATATTTCACTATTTCATGGATATCGATCATTCTCATGTTGCTTCAATTGCCACCAGTTCGGCTGCCGCAACCACTCGTTTCCTGCCACCGCCTGAAAATAGCCGAAGAGAAAGTGTGTAAAATTAATATTTATGACCAGAATTCCTCTTCCTTCTTTTATTGGTTTCCTTTACTATTTGAGAAGGTTGCATTTGATTTTAGTGTTACTATTTCACTATTTCATGAATATCTATCCTTCTATGTTGCTTCCAATTGCCACAGTTTGGCTGCTGGGGGGTGTTTCACAAAAATCCTAAAGTTGAACTCAACTCTAGTGGACCTAACTAATATGGAAAGCATTTGTAGCCTTGGAAAAAAATACAAATGTATATTCAAAAGCAAAAACAAAAAATGCCTTCAATGACTTCAAAAATGTTGCATCAAGAACATAAAATCTCCTTGATAATAGATAATATCAATGATTTGAATCAACATTTTATGCCTTTGAAAAAAGAACTTTTACAACAATTTTTCAAAGAAACTAGTGGCTTTCCATACTTTTTATTTAAGTCATTATAGTTAAATTCAACTTAGAATCTTTGTGAAACACCCCCTGGACCATTCACTTCTTGCCACTGCCTGAAAATAGCCAAAGAGAAGTTGTGTAAAATGATTGTTATGACCACAACTCATTTTTTCTTCTTTGTTCTTTTCCTGTACATGGGTTTGTTGCACATGTGACTGCATCAAAGGCAGCTGATTTACTGTAGTTGTGGAAGGGGGAAGGATGGGGGGTTGGAAAAGGGGGGATATTTGTCTCCTTTTTTCCATTATAAGCATGATTTTGGGTGGGCAGGGCAAAGGCACATAAATTTGTTGTGGGGGCAGCCCCCCAAGCTACGTCCCTGATTAGCAGCATTGGATGACTGTCTGGCATGCTCCATCCCCCTCTCTCCCTAGACCCCCCCCCCCCCCCCCAATCAAGCTACATCCCTGATTAGCAGCAATGGATGACTGTCTGGCATGCTCCATCCCCCTCTCTCCCTAGACCCCCCCCCCCCCCCCCCCCCAATCAAGCTACATCCTGATTAGCTTACATCCCTGATTAGCAGCAATGGATGACTGTCTGGCATGCTCCATCCCCCTCTCTCCCTAGACCCCCCCCCCCCTCCTCTCCAATCAAGCTACGTCCCTGATTAGCAGCAATGGATGACTCTATGGCATGCTCCATCCCCCTCTCTCCCTAGACCCCCCCCCCCCTCACCCCCAATCAAGCTACATCCCTGATTAGCAGCAATGGATGACTGTCTGGCATGCTCCATCCCCCTCTCTCCCTAGACCCCCCCCCCCCCCTCTCACCCCCAATCAAGCTACGTCCCTGATTAACAGCAATGGATGACTGTCTGGCATGCTCCATCCCCCTCTCTCCCTACACCCCCCCCCCCCCCCTCCCCAATCAAGCTACGTCCCTGTTAGCAGCAATGGATGACTGTCTGGCATGCTCCATCCTCCTCTCTCCCTAGACCCCCCACCCCCCCCCCCCCCCCAATCAAGCTACGTCCCTGATCAGCAGCAATGGATGACTGTCTGGCATGCTCCATCCCCCTCTCTCCCTACACCCCCCCCCCCCCTCCCCAATCAAGCTACGTCCCTAATTAGCAGCAATGGATGACTGTCTGGCATGCTCCATCCCCCTCTCTCCCTAGACCCCCCACCCCCCCCCCCCCCCCCAATCAAGCTACGTCCCTGATCAGCAGCAATGGATGACTGTCTGGCATGCTCCATCCCCCTCTCTCCCTACACCCCCCCCCCCTCCCCAATCAAGCTACGTCCCTAATTAGCAGCAATGGATGACTGTCTGGCATGCTCCATCCCCCTCTCTCCCTAGACCCCCCCCCCCCCCCAATCAAGCTACATCCCTGATTAGCAGCAATGGATAACTGTCTGGCATGCTCCATCCCCCTCTCTCCCTAGACCCCCCCCCCCCCCCCTCACCCCCAATCAAGCTACATCCCTGATTAGCAGCAATGGATGACTGTCTGGCATGCTCCATCCCCCTCTCTCCCTAGACCCCCCCCCCCCCCCCCCCCTCTCACCCCCAATCAAGCTACGTCCCTGATTAACAGCAATGGATGACTGTCTGGCATGCTCCATCCCCCTCTCTCCCTACACCCCCCCCCCCCCCCTCCCCAATCAAGCTACGTCCCTGTTAGCAGCAATGGATGACTGTCTGGCATGCTCCATCCCCCTCTCTCCCTAGACCCCCCACCCCCCCCCCCCCCCCAATCAAGCTACGTCCCTGATCAGCAGCAATGGATGACTGTCTGGCATGCTCCATCCCCCTCTCTCCCTACACCCCCCCCCCCCCCTCCCCAATCAAGCTACGTCCCTAATTAGCAGCAATGGATGACTGTCTGGCATGCTCCATCCCCCTCTCTCCCTAGACCCCCCCCCCCCCCCCAATCAAGCTACGTCCCTGATTAGCAGAAATGGATGACTGTCTGGCATGCTCCATCCCCCTCTCTCCCTAGACCCCCCCCCCCCCCTCCCCAATCAAGCTACGTCCCTGATTAGCAGCAATGGATGACTGTCTGGCATGCTCCATCCCCCTCTCTCCCTAGACCCCCCCCCCCCTCCCCAATCAAGCTACGTCCCTGATTAGCAGCAATGGATGACTGTCTGGCATGCTCCATCCCCCTCTCTCCCTAGACCCCCCCCCCCCCTCACCCCCAATCAAGCTACATCCCTGATTAGAAGCAATGGATGACTGTCTGGCATGCTCCATCCCCCTCTCTCCCTAGACCCCCCCCCCCCTCCCCAATCAAGCTACGTCCCTGATTAGCAGAAATGGATGACTGTCTGGCATGCTCCATCCCCCTCTCTCCCTACACCCCCCCCCCCCCTCCCTCATCACCAACCCCCAACCCCCAACCCCTTTGCCTTTCTTTCCAGTCTCTCCCTCCCACTTTCTTTCTTTTAAAGTTTTACTTGACACTGATTTTAAATAATCTAATTACATAGATCTACTGTCAATCTGTCATCATAAATCAATGTTTAATAATGTCATACTGTCAATTAATGTAATATTGCACATTCCTCTCTAGACTAACTCAATGTGTACACAGATATACACATTTTTTATATTGTATTTTTGCATGGTTCAAAACCACAACATATGGCAGACAATACACCCTTCTGTGTCAGTACACACAGGAACTTGTGCAAATTAGCCCAGAAATGATTATAAAAGGAGCGAGCCTCTGATATGATAAATGAGCCCCTATAATTTCCCACAACTGTATACAGTACAATGTAAACAAATGAATAAACTTTTTTATGCAGGTAACCTTGTAAAGAAGCTCCCAAAAAATATGTTATATGTTTCTCTGAAAAAAAATGAATTTAACTTTATCATGCAGGCTAGCTTGAAAAGAAGCTCCCAATAAAATGAAATATGTTTCTCTGAAAAAATATGAATATAGCTTTTTCATGCAAGCCAGCTTGCAAAGTAGCCCAAAAAATAATATGTTATCTGTTTCTCTGAACAATACAGACTAAGAGTTGTTGTACTTCGGTTCATCGTTATAAACCATCTCTGAACAACACTAAAACCACATGTAATCAAATAAAACCACAGGGCAATCAATAATATCCTTGGACAGATTGAAATGACGTTTGATTTGTTTACAAGTTTAATACAAGAGAAGTGGTCGAAAATGATGATCAATGATTTTTTTTCTCTGTGTGTCTGCATAATTATATAATGCATAATTTCTTTCCATTTAACAAACTGAAAAAAGAAAAATCATCATCACCACCATCATCATCCACATCATACCGTGAATTCAAATTGATGAACACTACACCTTGAACAAACACCTTGTAGAAGACTATACTTACAAAGTACACATACATGTCACATCAATGGATACTTTACAGTAAAGACTATATTATGACACACGCGGTACCCCGGGGTACCGTTGTACCCCGGGGTACCGCGTTGTGTAGCGCCATCTTGCGTCCAACCGTACCGCAGCTATTGCGTTTGGCATGCAGTGCAGCGCGCGATTGTATGCACGCTATACCCACAGTACAGCCCTAAAAATTACATAAATAATTAAACAAAATGGCGGATTTTCGTCTGGTACCCCGGGGTACCGTTTATGTCATCATATATGCGTCTTGGAGAAGACTAGCAAACAGACATGCTATTGTACTTGGTACAGGATGTATGCATATAGAAGACAGAAGAGATACATACATTGCATGTGTGTGAATGCATGGATATCATTCTGAAATATCACACAAACAACACATGTACCATAGAATATTCAATCAAACACAAGCACACAGACAAATAATTGGAAAATGAATAACTGTGTTCAGTTGAAAATGACTAGCGGAGTGAGTCAAATGACCCTGAATGCTATATAAATGTTTAATTATGCATACAAGCATGTAGTTTTATAACACTTTATTTTGTACAGTATGTTTTATGTACCTGTTGTACTGTGTTTATTTACTTGATAGATAGAGGAACTTGCATTAATAATAATAATGTTTTGATTTATATAGCGCCTAATATGATTGAAAATCATCTCTAAGCACTTTACAATGATATTATTACCCTAGTCATAGGATACAATGCAAACCAGCACACATTATGTGCACCATCTCCACTCCCTGGGGAGCATTCCTTCCAAGCGGCTCATGGGCATTGAGAAGATCGTTCACATAAAGGCTTTCACCTCCTACCGGGTCCCCATTTATACACCTGGGTAGAGAGCAGCAATGTGGATTAAGTGTCTTGCTGAAGGACAAATGCGATGGGCATACACTGGGTTCGAACTCGGGATCTCACGATTGATTTCCATGTTTATCCCTCTTTCTGGTGTTTGTTTGTTGTTTCTGTTTTCTCACTATCTCTCTCATTTATGTGGTAAACTGTATCACAGTGCAGTCACAATTAAAACTGACTCATTTTCAATACAGTCCTGAGTGAAATACATAAATCAAACTTGGTACGATGATTTAAATTTTGAAAAAGTATGGGAAAAGCTTCCGACAATTTGGCTAAATCCCGAATGTGCCTTTTAATAAACATCTGAGCCACTATGATTCAACTCGTGATCAATTTCGGCACAAACTTCCGTTTTCTCTCATTGTACTCGTAGGACAATTACATTGCCCACTTTAATTGTGCGAGCTGTGTGGTTTACAACTCATTAAAGGGTACCACCATACAGAGATTTGGCTCTCTTACATCAAAAATATATATCACAAATTAACACATAAAACAAGTCTGTGATCCAGCAGTCATTTCTACTTCGCCTATGATGCTAGACCTGGAAGCCCGACTGTTATAGCATAGCAATCTTCTAGTTGTAAAGGTTAAGGTAAAGCAGGGCTCAACACTAGCACTTGCCCTGTTGCCCAGGGCAAGTAAAAACTGATGTTGGGCAAGTAAAATTTCATAAATGGTCTAGTTTGGTTGCCTGACAGGGCAACTGAATTTTTGCTCTTGAACTAATGTTGCTTTCATGCTCACTGACTTTTCATCGGATGCGTCCGGACGCATCCGATGAAACGGCCAGCATGAATGCTACAGAGGAGAAAAAGCTGATAGAATAGGCGATGAAAAGAAGAGAAATAGGCGATTAAATTCTCCTACTTTAGAGTAGGAGAAATTCTCTTTCTATCGGTGTCACTCCGATGAAACCGTCAGCATGAAATGGTTCGGGTGAAAAATACCGATGAAAATGGTCAAAAGTCGTTATCTTGTTCCGGCTAAAGCAGTGTAACGCGCGCTTTTTCGGAACACGGCATGCGATAATATTATGCTGCGCCAGCATAGCTCGTGTAGTAAGGTGAACCTCGAGTATCGTGCACGTGTTTTTTGTTGACGTTTTGTTTACGTATAAATTGATTCGTTTTACTTGTATGTTGCATGAATATAAAGGTTTTAAAAAAGAATTACATTCATGTTCATCGTTATAATAATATATTTATTATAAAGCATATATTTATAAAACCAACTGATGAACAGAACAATATTTAAAACAGATCAGTAACAATTTTATTGAAAGTATAGTGGATTTTTTTATCACGATCGTCGATATCGCACCCATGTTCTGTCTCTTTCGTTGGAATTCGCGCAGTCACGTTGCTACAATATACAATTGTTCGCAGCTGTAGTTTATATACTAGTCGCCAAATTATGTGGAAGCTGAGATTTTTGTGGCGAACCAAATTTAAAGTGCGCGCCAATCCACTATATCTGCCAGCAAACGATTGCGCACTTCCGGCCGGTGAATGCAAAAGGCGATTAAATTCCCCTGCACTATGAACGCGACAGAGGAGAAATGGCGATTTCACCGTTGTTTACATAAGAAATTCCAAGTAAGCTGGCAAGTAAGTTTTCTGTTTGGGCAAGTAAAAGTTGAAAAGTCATGATTCTGCTTGCCCGAACGGGCAATTAGAACAAAATGTTTGTGTGGAGGCTTGGGTAAAGGTAAAATGAATTGCAATGAACCCGGATCATTTCCAACTAAAACATTTGGGAAACTCCCCTTTCCAGGATTATCCGTCGCTACAATGATTTTAAATGAAAAGTGAGCAAAGAAACATTGATTTATGGGCGGGAAAAATGTTGGAGAATCTTCAAAAGCCTGAATACCAATAGAACTACATGTAAGTTACCAAACCTTCCTCCAGTTTATGATTCCATATATTTGGTATTGACATGCTCTTCTTATTTTGAGGATCCTTTCGTAAGAAAGGGTGAAATAAAACTTATATTTCTACTAATAAAGTAATATTATCATTCTTTTGATTTATCATTTTAAAAGGTTTGATAGGATTGTTTACGTTTCAAAATCCATCAGAGTCATTAAACTCCACTTTTAAGAACAAAAAAGTAAAATGGAAAACTTGACTCTGCCAAGAATATGTCTCTCATCATTTTTCACAAGTTTTAGAGGATTTCCTAAAGATGAATATATACCTTTAAAGGGACTTAGTAACATTATCCAAATCCTAAAAATCCAATTGAAATTCTAGCGGTTCCCCTCGTACCTCGTTGTATTCTTATTAACAAAAAAGCATGGTACAGGTTTCGGTTTTTCAAATTTCCCTTTCGTTAAAAAGATATTTACGATTGAAGTGTTCAGATGTCAAATTATCCAATGGATCGTCAGAACCGTGTACAAAGTGAGTGCAATGAGTGAGTGAATGTCACTTTGCATTTTTGCTCATTACTCGGCCATATAAAGTCCATTTAACTTGAAATTATCACACAACACCCAGTGGACGTATTAGGTAACAACAACATTGTATCAACCACTCATCACTTTTTGCACATGTCAACAAAGTTACTAGATCCCTTTAAACCTCCCCACTATAAATGAGAATCAATGGTGAAGTTCAACGCATCCATTCCCACAACAAAAGACAGCTTCAAAAGCAAACAGAAAATTGGACAGAAAAACGTTTCCAAGAATATCTCTCATAACTCACTAGTCAAAAAGTTTAATATAATTTTCTAAAAGTAAAGGCCATACCTTTAAACCTGGATTATCAAACTCTTCATTCAAATTACAAATCAGCGAGTCTGGTATTAACTTAGTTGACTTCAACGCACAAAATCCCATGACACAGGACCGCTTCATAAGAAAACGGGAAAACTATTTTTTTCCAATAACTCATTAGTCAAAAATTTTAAGAGAATTGTCTAAGGCCTGATTATACCATTAAACCTCCATAATTAAACTCGTCTTTAAATTTACCAATCAATTCTTCTGCCATTGAAGTGGTTCACTTCAACGCATTTATTAACAAAGTCAGTGCAATGAGTTAGTGAATATCACTTTGCATTTTTGCTCATTACTTGACCATTACTCAACATTAGTCTGTTTAACTTGACATTTTCACACAATACCCATAACAACTTTATACATCAACAATTCATCACTTTTTGCACATGTCAACAAAGTTGCTAGATCACTTTAAATCTCTGTTTATTAAAGCTAACTCTTCTTTTAAATAATGAATCAATGAGTCTGGTGTTGATGTGGTCCACTTAAAAGCGCACCAATTCTCATGACACAGGACCGCTTCGTAAGAAAACGGGAAACTCGCATTTCCATGATTATCCGTCTTTCCTGTCTGGAATGCGACTCTCCTGGGAATTTACAAGGTCAAGCATCTACTCCAAAGAAATCTAATACAACCAAGGGCAATTCATGAGGGAAAACTTGCATACTGGTACTGGTTCTGTCTGAATATTAATTTTTGTGAATCCATGTACACTCTCTATTAAAGGGATCTAGTAACTTTGTTGACATGTGAAAAAAGTGATGAGTGGTTGATACAATGATTGTTGTTATCTGATATGTCCAATGGGTGTTGTGTGAAAATTTGAAGCTAAATGGACGTTATAATTATGGCCGAGTAATGAGCAAAAAAGAAAAGTGATATTCACTAACTCATTGCACTCAAAGAAATCTAATACAACCAAGGGCAATTCATGAGGGAAAACTCATGTGCCTGCTTACTTTTTTGACGAGATTTATACACGCATGTAATGAATTAGATTATGCTCATGTGGTTGACAAATTATTAATTTGCCCGATCGGGCAACCAATCTAGGCCATTTAAGAAATTATGTTACTTGCCCCTGGCAATAGGTGTCTAGTGTCAAGCCCTGTATTCAAACAAAACAATCAGATATGAATTTGAATCTGAATCAAAATCATGTCTAGTCCAATGTACTTATCTGTATACATTATACATGTATAACACACATGTATATAACAGATAGTGCCACTTTATACAGCCGTTGGTTGTCAGAATGATTGTTAGACACAGAAGCTGATAATTGCTTTGCGGTTTTCCTGACACCGGTGTTAGAGGTTAGTTTCATTTTCTATTTTTCTAGTCAATTTACTATCAGCATACATAATCATGCTACAGCATTCAATCTACAGAGTAGTTTGTTTTTGTCTTATTTTGTCTTATTCCATTAAAGGTACACTTGAGTATTGGTACTTCCCGAAATGCCCCTTGACACTAAATTGGTTAGTTTTAATTCCATTTGAAAGATCATTTAATAAAACAGGTAAAATGAGAATCATTCCCTTTCGAATGCTCTCATAGTTGTAAAATTTGATTTCAAAATATTTTATTTATATATCGTTTGGCTAGACGATATCTTGACTTTAAACAAAATACTTACTTGCACTTCTTTCAAAAAAATTAAAAAGAGGTTTTTAAATAGTTGTTGATGGATATCTCTATAATTAGTTTAACAAAACATCAAATGCACAATTTTGTATGAAAAAGGGCTAAAAGCCTAAAAACCCAATAAGTTTTAGATAGCGCCCTCTTGAGTTGTACCAGCTCTTTTTTTAATGATAACAGGGTTTTTACTTCGTCAGTTGTAATTGTGTATACCTTTCGAGCATGGTGGAGTTATAACTATTATTTTGTACTGTTATGGTGCAGGTTTTGGTTACTAAAATTAAGTTAGACCAAAACTCAATTATCCCTTTAAAATTTATTTACAAAGAAACAATATTGTAATGTAATCATGTACATTTGGCCTAACTCCTCGAGTGCCAAGCTCGCATTTTTTGTGAGTTACAATGCACACAAATGCTATAGAGCATTAAAATCCCTGGCACTCGTGTTGAAGTGTTTTTATCATAACATGCTTTTTACTGTATAAACTGACAGAACATTTATTAGCAATCAGACTTTTTTATCCAGTAAATATCTTGATAAAGTAAAATGTTTTGAGTTGTTCAAGGTTAGCATGTCAACAGTTTCATTAGGTCTACTGTCTACATTTCTATATTTTCTAACTAACTACAGCCCCTATCACAATGAAACCAACAATGATTTTAATACGTGTGGTTTGCGGTTGCACCATGTATAAGGAGAGGATTGGTTAGTCCTGAGAAGGACTGTTGGTATTCTTTCTAGGATAGTCCTAAAAAGGACTGTGGTAGTCCTAGAAAGGACTGTTGGGTAGTCCTGGAAAGGACTGTTGGTATTCTTTCTGAGCTTGTAGTTCTGATAAGAACTGCAGCGCCGGTATAGTTATTGTAAGGAGAGGGTTGGTGGTAGGAGGGGCTCGACGTTTCGAACAGGTTGACTGTCCGTCGTCAGGAGACTATTTTAGGACTATCCTAGAAAGAATACCAACAGTCCTTCTCAGGACTAACCAATCCTCTCCTTATACATGGTGCAACCGCAAACCACACGTATTATCTACACCACCATGGAAGCCGATACTTACAAGCAACATTTAACAATGATTTTGTTGTACAAAATTTACATTTTTTGTCGTGCTTAAATTTCGTACAAAATGAGATTTGTCGTGGAAGTGGTCAATTGATGACATTTTAGATGCTTTCACGACAGGAAAAACAGACAGAAAAATGAGACAATTTTGTGGTTATGTCCCAGGTATATCGTACTACACCAAACATTTGGCATCTACAAGATGTCATTTTTCGTACGAATGTCGTACAATTGTCATGATGTTATCCTGACACTAAGAACTTTTGTGGATTTGTTGTGGCATGCAATAGGGTAGTCCGAATTTCAAGCCACAACAGATTTTTCATCACACGATCGCACGACACACATTTCTGTTGTACAACATCGCAAAACAAGCCACTAAATCGCCCAAATTTTAGTTGTGAACCGGTCATGAACCTGTCGTGAACCCCTTTGTAGGTCCATTGTTACCAGCGCTTACTTTAGTGGGAAAAAACATCACTTATGTTCAGGGGTGTCGATCCTGGGGGGGCAGGGGGGGCGGTCGCCCCCCCAATGAAAATATTGGGGGGGCGAACATATCATTTCGCCCCCCCAATAATTCCGAAAATGAGGAAGAAAAAAATCGAGTGATATAATGCCAAAGAGGGGAAAGACACATTTATCAATAATTAATCTTCAAAATAGCCGTTTTTTAGTTTGAAAAGGACTGTAAATCTCTTTTTTGCTGCGCGCTTCGCGCGCATACAGTTTCTCATATTGCAAGTTTCATTTGGGTTGCGGGAACTCACCTTTTGAAATGTGTTGCGCAGCGTAATTTCTCAAACGCACACCTCAAACGAAGTTTATTAAACCCTCATCTATAGATAGCACACCGTCACAGAAAATAAAATAATCTCGGCACATATGCGCTGAACGCAAATCAAATTGGAATATCATGTCCCCCCACATTTGAAAAAGGAGCAGATTGTCCCCCTCCCTTTGTCATTATGTATGTTTGGTTCCATACCTATATACTTCATATTATGTGAAATTTCTGTCTCAGGTGTGCACCAAATCGCACAATTTCACGCCCAAAAATACAAAAGCTCCCTACTGTGGGAGGGGGACACCCCCTACCACACCCTCCCCCGCTCGGTCGCTTCGCTTCCTCGCAATGTCTCCCCTACACTTTTGAGAAATTGTTGACGCCCTTGCTTATATAGTTTCATGGGAGCCCAAATGCCCTAGACTATATCGATGGCTCCATAGTATACATGATCACGTGGATCCATCTCATGCAAGGCTCAGTCTTTTCCTCGCTATGCCCTTTAAAAATACGTTATGAGTATAGGTTCACTATTTTATACTAGGAGCAAATGTCTGAAATCTAAAAGCTTCCGGGGGCTCCGCCCCCTGGACCCCCATTATTGTCCCCAAATGTGGGTGCCCCCCAAAGTCAGGTCATGCCATCAAGACACTTTCAATGAGCGCATAATAAAACTTCCGGGCATGCCAATGTGGGGCTTTTAGCTCTCTCAATGGTCACTCTGGAAATGTTTTCAAATTTCGCCCCCCCAATCTCAAAAACGGATCGACACCCCTGCTTATGTTTGAAACAGGTAACAGTGTGATCTCTAGCAGGGTAGGAAATACACAGGGGCTGAGGGTGATTTTGCCCCCTAATTTTCAAAATGGCCCCCTGAAATGAGTAGCTAGCCCCTTAAAGGGACGTAGTAACATTGTCCAAATCCTCAAAATAAAATTTTATTTCGAGCGGTTCCTTCATACCTTGTTGTATTCATATTACCAATAAAAGCATGGGACAGGTTTCGGTTTTTCAAATTTCCCTTTCAGATAAGAAAAACTCCCCTGGAGTTTTTCTTACCGTGTACAAAGTGAGTGCAGTGAGTTAGTGACTATCACTTAGCATTTTCGCTCATTACTTGGCCATGCAATGTCCATTTGACTTGAAATTTTCACACAGTACCCTGTGGACATATGAGATAACAACAATATACATTGCATCAACCATTCATCACTTTTTGCACATGTCAACAAAGTTACTAGATCCCTTTAAATTACCATTAAGGGTATATTATGCGAAATATTTTGTGATATCCATCAGATTGAAAAAATAACCCCCAACAATAACAAATTAATTCTTTCCTTGGATTCTCTGGGAAATGCATTTAGAGTGCTTTCGATATTCAAATTTAACGAGAAAAAAAAGAGGAAACAAACTGCATAAACAAAAGCCATTTTCAAGGATAAATCACTTGTAAGATTGGTATAAAATCCAAAATCCTAAACAAGTACATTTATTATGTAAAATCCTTGTACAGCCCAAAACAATTGAACTTTTTGAAATTATATGATTATGATTGTCCATTTAACACAATCAATCATTTAATATATTTGAATTTTTATGTGCAATATTAGTTTGTGATATAATCAATAAACAATTGAATTCAGAACGTTTACTTTCATTGTACAACTACCATAATTCAGCCTGCCAACTGGCATGCAATTTTTATAAAACCCTGGATAAATATAAGCATGAATATAAAAATGAAATACATTATCCTTCTGTAACAATAATACTCAATAGAAAATCAAAAAATTCATAAATTTATAATAAAATAAGAAGGTTAACAGTATACCTTCAACAACAAGCAGATGTGGTAGATTAAAATATATCCGGAATTAATTCATAAATGAATATGTATGAATTAATAAATATGTTTAAGCGCAGTAGAGTATGTACATTTATAGTAGCTGCGCTATATAAATGTTCATATTATTATTATTAGATTATAAATCATTTTGTTCAATAACGTAAATGTACTAAATGGGTAAAAGGTTTACCTTCAACAACAAGCAAGCCAGCATTAGGACTCATCATGGACCACAAACAAAGGAACTAGAGCTCCGAATCAAAGATATTGCCAAGAAGGTCCAAAAATATAAAATGATGAATTGGGATGTTTACATCCTATTTTGTACAACTCGAACGATAACAAACCGATGCGAAACAAAGAAAAACTGCGCCATTGAACTACATGTTAATTATAGAAAATAATTTAATAACATTGGGTCAAAACATGTCGAGACAAAAGAGTATTTATAAATAGCTCCATAGTTCGTTATTAACCCATCACCTGGAAGATTGGTGGGTCCTGTATTAACCCGTTACTTACTGGAACCAGGTGGGCTATGTACAAAGTCTAAGGGATTCCAGAATCTCAAAGGAAAGGGGTTAACTTCATGGGGGTAGTAAATCTAGCAGGGAGCAGGTTCAACCTGTTTTTAAAAGATGATTTGTATACTCCATATTATAGACCCCCAGCAAAATATTTTCGGGACCAATCGTTAATCGAATGAGTTAATAATTTGAATCAAAAAACAAGTACGGACAGCTCAGACTGTATTCAAAAGACAATTCTATGAGAGAAAAAATATGAGATACAAAATGTGGCTCGTGTCGCTACATGTTGATTCCTGTCATTGCGAACAACGGAACAACATCCTGTCATTCGCAAGCCAGGGGCCTAAAACGTGATGTCTTGCTAACAGCGTTCCCTCTAGAGGAGCTAACCATCATGTTTCTCAGTGGCGTAGCATGGTCGGACGGATTGGGGGGGGGGGGGGGGGCATGCCTTATATTTCTTTGTTTTTTTTCAAAAATGTTCCTCTTATGTTTTGTATTGTTTTTTGTTCATATTATTGGGAGCCCCTTAGCGTCCACACACCATAGTTCATCCATGGTTCATTTGACACAGAGTCTCGGTTTAACCGTTTGACTTTAAAGGGGTAGTTTAGTTTTGGTAGAGAAGGCGCTGCACATCACAATTTTGTTGTGAGGTAATGAAAAACTGAGTGTCGAATTTGAGAGAACATGCAATTTTAATGGCTGAATAAACTTTATTTGGTCAAAATCGACCCAGAAACGGCTGAAATATCAATAAATATATCTGATCTTATAATTATTTGGGGCCCAAATAATTAGATGATTTTTAGAAGGAAAAAAAAAAATGCTTGCACTTTTTCAAAAATTTTCAAAAGCGTTTTTTGAATAGTTGTCGATGATCTCGCTAATAAATCATTATATCAATAAAACATCACATGCATAATTTTGTATGAAAAATGGTTGAAATCAATGCCTTTTTAAAAAGCGCCCTCTTGTGTTTTAATGGCTCTTTTTGAATGATCACAGGCTTTTTACTTAGTCGTTTGTAATTTTGTATACCTTTCGAGCATGGTGGAGTTATAACTATTAGTTTATAATGTTACTGTGCAGGTTTGGGATACTAAAGTTCAGCCTTACCAAAACTAAACTACCCCTTTAAGTGAATATATTATTACATGCATTCTCACATGTACATGTACTCTAGCCCAGTATTTTGCACACCAGCCCTAAAGCGGTGAACAGTCGCACAAAGCAGAACTTACAAATAAGTAATATGTATGGTTGGGTTGCCCAGTTGGGCAACTGACATTTCTGTTTAACTAGGAGAGAAGAATAACAAATTTCTTTCATGTAAAATCGCATCAAACAAGCAATTAATTTTTCTTTTGTTTCACAATGATTTTTTTCGAATGGGCAAGTAGAAAAAAGGAAGTGGGACCCAGATACATTGATCTCCACATAGTGGGGTAACATTTAAAGGGCTACTCATTTTAATGGGGTAGGATTTGAGGGACATATTTTTTTAAGAAAATGGTCTCCAAATAATCGAGTACTCCTGATAGATGGGTAAAAATGCTCTACCAACATGTAATTATTATTCAGAAACCACTGTGCCTATATTATGTTAAAGGGATCTAGTAACTTTGTTGACATGTGCAAAAAGTGATGAATGGTTGATGCAATGTATATTGTTGTTATCTCATATGTCCACAGGGTATTGTGTGAAAATTTCAAGTCAAATGGACATTGTATGGCCAAGTAATGAGCGAAAATGCAAAGTGATATTCAGTAAGTCACTGCACTCACTTTGTACACGGAAGAAAAACTCGCCCAGAGTTTTTCTTATCTGAATACTTCAATCATACATATCTTTGTAACGAAAGGGAAATTTGAAAAACCGAAACCTGTCCCATTATTTTCTTGTTAATACGAATACAACAAGGTATAAGGGAACCGCTAGAATTAAAATTTTATTTTGAGGATTTGGACAATGTTACTAAGTCCCTTTAATGTCAAGAATTCATAATCATGTTTTATGTAGGTTCCCATAGACAAGGAGCTGATCTATAGCCAACACCACCTTCACCACCTTCACCAACCAGCCGTTTCCTGTGCCCCCAAAGGGTGAGTTTCCAACCCAAAGGGGGGAAACGTACATGCACATGTATGCACACTACCTAGTACTCAAATAAGAGGGAACTCACATTTCATTTTATACTGCTCTTTCAAACCAGTCTCTTCATTTTGCTTCAAACTCAAGGAGAATTTATGGGGGTCTTTTGGGATTTGGAGGGGCTAAAACAAAGTCAATGCTGGCATGTTTGCAGAACTCATACACACAGGTACATAATACATACATGTACATTAATGACGACAAACTGATTGGATTTGCCAAATAACTAATAAACTAAATAACAATCTTTACTCTTTGGAAACCTAAAGCCCCCCACCCCCCCCCCCCCCCCCCCCCCCCAAAAAAAAACCAAAAAAAATGTCACTTTTATCCTTGATATAATGTGAAAGAATATTCAAATGATTGTACTGAGTTTACTATTTTTAAAAAGGGTTACTGCCTTGCAAATCATGTATTTAAAATTTTTTTAAAAGTTTTAAATACATTTTTTTCTGGGATGTTTGAATAATACTCTGATAAGCTCAACTTGAGTATCACTCAGAACATATTTATAAGGCAATTCACACCATTTTGAACTATCTAACTATAGTTTGTGTGCACTACATAAAACTGGGGCAGAGTGCATTTTGCATTGTGCGCAAAGCATAATTTGTAAAATGGCACCGCGCCCGAGCCTGCTTTACAAATCCAAACCAGCTTTAAGGACAATTGAAAATCCTCTCCCACATTTTGTTGAGGGTGAACATATTAATTGAAGGGGATTCCCCTTAGATACTGAACATTGCAAAGTAGGTTATGTCACTGTGAAGACTTGTAAATCCTGTGACACACCCAGTGATTAGCATAACCCATCAAGGATGATCCTCCACATATTTGTTGTTTGGCAGTCCTACATTTGAGCAAGAAAATGACAAGTTATGAAGTTTATTATTTATAAGGAGAAAGCTCTAGCATAATTTTTTCTACTTTTTAGCCCTATTTTGATTCTGTACAGGTCTGCTTTCATTATTTTTTAATGGTTTGTATTATTGTGTAGATCGTGTAGATTTCAGAAAATCCTTAGATTGGCAATACATTGTCATATTTTCAAAACACATTGTGGCATTAAAATTGGCAACTTTGCGGCAAAATTACTTCATATTATTTAAAGGGGTAGTTGAGTTCTGGTAAAGCGAGTACATTTTTGGTCAAACTGAATTTTAGTAACCAAAACCTGCACCATTACATTACAAACTAATAGTTATAACTCCACCGTGCTCGAAAGGAATACCAAATTACAAATGACTAAGTAAAAAGCCCGTTATCATTCAAAAAGAGCCATTAAAACTCGAGAGGGACTCTCTAAACTTATCAGTTTCAACCATTTAAAATAAAATATTGTGCATTTTGTTGAAATAGTGATTGATTAGATTCAAAAACCTCTTTTGTACATTTTTGAAAAGAGGAAGCATTTTAAAACATTTTTAACGGCTGGTTCAAAATGATCAAATTATTGTGGGGCCCCACAATTATTACAAATGGTTATAAATGTTTATTGATATTTCAGCCATTTCTGAACCAATTTTGATCAAATAAAGTTTATTCTGTCATAAAAGTGTATGCTCTTTCAATTTGACAAAAAGTTTTTCATTAACTCACAAAAAAATTATTTTGTGTAGCACCCTCTATACCAAAACTCAACTATCCCTTTAAATGTTAATAACTTAATATATTCCACCAATTTCTACGTCATTAAAAGGCGGACAAAAATTAGGAGTTGCCAATTTGTTGAGGGAAATAATGATGAATTTTGCCTTGAAATAGCTTTGTCCTTGATGGGATAATCCACGGCTCGACACTAGCACTTGCCCACTTGCCTGGGGCAAGTGAAAATGTATGTCGGGCAAGTAACATTTCTTAAATTGCCTAGTTTTGTTGCCCGATCAGGTAACTATATTATTGGTCAACTATGAGAGAAGAATGCATTTTCTTAGGTTCAATTCTCATCTAGAACTTCTTAGAAGTAAGCGAACAAGTCAACTTTCTGTTCAGGCAAGTAAAAGTGAAAAGAACTTGATTTTACTCACCAGAGAACGGGCCAGTAAAGAAAAAAGTAAGTGTTGAAGCTTGCATTATTCTTCTTCACCAAATATACATGTATAAACAGCGCAGATAACAATTTCGAATCGAAATGGAATGCCATTTACCAATGTAAGCAAATCATTGTCAACTTCAAATTGTCTTGTATTCATTTTATAACCACAAGTCAGTCGTTGAATGCAAACAAAATTAACAAAGGGTCAAAACAAAACATCCTGGGTGACCTTGAATTTACATAGCTATTGGCTAGTAGTTGACAAGTGTACACACTTCATGCACAGTGTGAATATATAGAATGCAACACAAATTACAACAAGTCAAAAACAACAACACAATCCTATGGTTCCTTGGCCACAACATGGCCACACATGTATAGTAAATGGCATACAACAAAAACATATAACAAAAGATAAAACAACAACAAAAGCTTAGTGAACCTTGAATTTACATGGCTACTGGCTCCTGACTACATGTATACTGTAAACATGTACAGTGTGTACATTTCACTAAGTGACCTGGGAAACCACACAATAATACTAGATGTACACGTGTCCTTAGCACTGGACCCATTCATTCAATGCATCGTCTGGAGGGCCTGCCTATTGCACCATCCCCCACTGTTTTGATGCAATCCCAGGGTTATAATGGGCCAGCCAAAACATGCACTGACCCCTTTAAACCGAGTAGTCTTGGCTCTCAGACCAAACCTGAACAAAACAAAGAAACCAACTTATGTGTGTAAGTCAGTCGTTGAGTGCAATCCAAATAAACAAATCTGAGTCGGACACGAAAACAAAATCGTATGGAAACTTGACTTTACATGGCCATAAATTATGTACAGCGTGAATGGCATAACATAACACAAAGTCAAAAACAACAACAAAAGCCTAACTAGTGAACCTTGAATTTACATGGCCACTGGCTCCTGACTACATGTATACTGTAAACATGTACAGTGTGTACATATCACAAGGTGACCTGGGAAACCACACAATAATACTAGATGTACACGTGTCCTTAGCACTGGACCCATTCATTCAATGCATCGTCTGGAGGGCCTGCCTATTGCACCATCCCCTACTGTTTTGATGCAATCCCAGGGTTATAAATGGGCCAGCCAAAACATGCACTGAGCCCTTTAACCGCCTAGTCTTGGCTCTCAGACCAAACCCGAACAAAACCGAGAAACCAACTTATGTGTGTAAGTCAGTCATTGAGTGCAATCCAAATAAACAAATCCGAAACAAAATCGTATGGAACCTTGACTTTACATGGCCACACAATGTACAGTGTGAATGGCATGCACAACAAACATAACAAAAAGTTAAAAAAAAAAAAAAAAAAAAGCCTAACTGTAAATGGCCACTGGCTTTGACTACATGTATACTGTAAACATGTACAGTGTGTACATTGCACAAGGTGACCTGGGAACCCACACAAACATACACGTGTCCTTAGCACTGACCCCATTCATTCAATGCATCATCTGGAGGGCCTGCCTATTGCACCATCCGTCACTGTTTAGATGCAATCCCAGGGTTATAAATGGGCCAGCCAAAACATGCACTGACCCCTTTAACTGGCTCTCAGACCAAACCTATACAAAAAAAGAAACCACATTGTGTACACTGTGCATAATGATAATCCATGCATGGATGATGGATTATACTAGGGGGAATCCATGATCCATGTGTAGTGAACCATAGAAGAGATGTATGCATCCGCTCACTGACTCAGTTGGCAAGAACCATAAAGAAGGGATTGTAAATCAATAAATGTCCCCTTTTGAATAGGGGGAAAAAAGAGTACATTACCAAATAAACAAATTGCAAGCATCCAGACTTGAACACAATTCAAATTCAATATTGTTTATAAATGATGTTGAAATATTATAAATATATGGAAAATAAATAAATAAATCAAATCAAATCAAATCAATATACACGAATGTACAATGTACTTGTATATTTAGGAGATGAGCCAACAGAACAGGACATGTGCCATGCCCCCCCCCCCCCCCCCCACACTTTTTTTTTTTACCTACCGCACACCTTTTTTTCTTTCCATTTTGTTGGTACAATGTAAGTCCATGGTTGGACAGTCACAGACCATACCAGTGAAGGATTTAGAACATCAGCATTGCTCTTGGGGTCTGTATTGGAGACTACAATCTATTGCACATTGATCCTGTATGCAAGGAACCTCCTTGCTGTATGCATGCACAATATAGGTGCACATGTATACATGTACTGTGTATTATGTAGACAATACAGAACAGTGAGCACATGTGTGCTATGTACATGTAGGCAACGCCAACAGGATACAGAACAGTATAAAGTGACTGCACTGCCTTGTAAGTACATCCATGGTAGATCAGAGTTTATCATTAGTGCCTTAAACCAATTAATTTCTGGTATTGTTGAGATTATATCTAGATCTAGTGACACAACCTGTAGCTCTGTTGATCAATCTCGAACCAAATTCAACATGCCTAGTACTGTATGGGATAGTTTTACAAAGTCAGGTACAGATACTGTGTCTGTGCAGTGTAAAATCTGTGGAACTGTAGTCTCAAATAAAGGAGGCAGTACCTCCTCAATGCGCCGGCATCTACAGGGTATCCACAAAATGACTCCTAGTGCTAGAGAGAATCCCGCGCCAAATCAAGGAACTGAAGGAAAACTTGTGGTATTGCGGAATCTCAACTGCTCCGAGTCCAAGAGCAAAAGAATCACGACCATGCTAGCCAGGATGATCGCGTGTGACGGACTACCCATGATGGCTGTCGAAAAGCCCGGATTCCGCGCCTTCATGGAGTTCCTTGAACCTGGGTATGACGTTCCGTGCAGGTCCACCATAACTCCTGCTATCGTGAACCTTTACCACATTGAGAAGCGGAAACTTGCGGACATTCTCGAACGTACTAACGATGTTGCACTGACAACCGATTGTTGGACGTCATGTACCATGGAAGGATACATGACCGTAACTGCGCACTACATTTCGCAAGATCACAAACTGATCTCTAGGGTGCTGGACACCAGCCCTGTCAGGAACCTGCCCTGGGAGGATAGCAACCCACAGCCAGAAGGCCCACAGCGACACACGGCCGACGCGATTGCTCATCAGCTATCCGCTGTTGCCGAAGAATGGGAGATCACCAACAAGGTCACAGCAGTTGTGCACGACAATGCATCAAATACCAAGAACATTTCGGACAAGGCAAAACTTCCCAATTCC
Source organism: Echinarachnius parma (assembly GCA_037951105.1). Lineage (NCBI taxonomy): Eukaryota > Metazoa > Echinodermata > Echinoidea > Clypeasteroida > Echinarachniidae > Echinarachnius > Echinarachnius parma. Next base: position 14,658 of record JBAMJV010010702.1, on the reverse strand, counting down.
TGCGATGTGCCATGCGCGGCACATACAATACAATCGAGCGTGAACAAGGGGATGGCCATAGCTCGGATTGCCAGTCTAGTTGGTGATGCAAACCGGCTCGTAGCTCACTTCAAGAGGTCAACTATAGCTACAGAGGTATTGGAAACAAAGCAAGCAGGCCTCGAACTCAATGAGAACAAGCTGGTGACATCATGTCCTACTCGGTGGAACTCTGTCCTGGCGATGTTTGAGCGCCTTCTGAAGAAACGGTGTGTAATTTGCGTTGTTCTCAGTGACCAAAATTACACCAAGAAGCAAGATGCCCAGACCCTTGAGCTCAAGGACGACAGCTGGGAACTGATGGAGGAACTTGTCAAGTGCCTGAGGCCATTTCAGGTAATTAGCTTTTATCTTATTCAGGGCTCGAAATTAGGCCCGCTGGCTCGGGGCCACTAAAAATTAGATTCGGGCCACCAAATTTCATTGATCCTTAATTATACTGGCCCGATCGGGCAAGCAGTTGTAACAGAATTTGTTATGTTTTTCTTTGTTTGGGGCCACCAGATTTAGGATTTGGGCCACTAGAAGTTGAACAATCTTGTTTTTACTTGCCCGACTGGGCCACAACACAAGGGTTAATTTCTAGCATTGTCTTATTAAACACGTAAATGACTAAGGGACCCGTAACTTCCATTCTTATTATCATTTTTGTTGTTCTTGTTATTATATCGTGAATTCTGTATTTTACTTTTGTTTTCATATTATTATTATTTCAATTTTAGGTGTTGCCTAAGTAGCTTTTATTTGGTACAGGTATACTTCATAATTTCAATGTCAAATTTCTTGTATTTATTTTCAGATTGTTTCTTTAAAATTGCTTCTTTTTAAAAAGTAATTACAATTTAGAATATTAATAATTCTGTTTATCATTTGATTTATCTCAGCTTCTTACAACTCTAATTGCTTGCATTTTTTTTCCAATTTCAATCAAATTTTCAGATTGCAATATCTGCGCTCTCGGCAGACTTGTACGTCAGCCTCTCCATCGTGCAGCCATGTGTCCGAGCGCTACTCAAGGATCATCTTGGCGAATCCCCAGATGATTCTCCGACTGTAAGGCTTTTTAAAGCACGAGTTTCCCAAGATCTTGCTGGGCAATTCCCTACTAATGACTCAGAGGGCAAACCATCGCCTGCTTGCATAGCTGCCGCCTTGGACCCTAGGTTCAAGAAACTTGACCGTTTCATCGGCGCCGGCCCTGCAGTGGCCAGAATCATCGACGAGGTACGCCGTCAACTACAACCGCTTGTCGCTCAGCAGGAAGAGGAGGAGGAATCCGGGGAAACAGCGGCAAAAAAAGCAAGACAAGCCCTGTCGGGACTGGAGGATTTGCTGGCATCATCGTTCGACAGGGAAGAGGGAGAGGAAAACAACGGCGAAGAGATGGACGAGTATGAAAGATACAGAGCCCTGAAGAGCAACGCGGAAGGCATCACCACCAACACAGACCCCCTGGAGTGGTGGAAAGTCAACAACGCCAGATTCCCATTGGTTGCGCGATTAGCACACAGATACATGTGCATTCCAGCAACCTCGGTTCCATCGGACCGAGTGTTTTCAGCGGCTGGGAACATTGTGAGTGCGAAGAGAAGCGCCTTGAAACCAGATACCGTGAACATGCTCGTATTTCTGAGCAAAATCACTGAAAATGAATAATGGAATCTGACTCACACATACTTGTAAATGCTGTCAATCGAGGACCAAAATCCTCGTACTATGCAAACGTGGACATGTGTGTATGTGTTTGATATTTCACTGCCCAACCGAGGACTATTGTGTATGTGTTCGAAATTCAACAGCACAACTGTGGACGTACGGGGTGCACGTTAATTTTTCCCCATTTTGTATGCGCGCGCATATGAATGGAAATCGAATTAGCAATCGTTTGCAAGTTAAGCAAATGAGGACGGTCCACGAATGAAAATGTGTCCGTGGTTGGATAGTAGTGGCATACACGTATGTCTTCGGTTGGGGGTGCTTACAAACTCTCTCACACACACACATACACATGCACACATACACACACATACACAGTCACACACTATTTTTGACCTTCACCTGGATATGACAATAGCACTTTTAAAGTGTGCAAATGATTGACTGTCTGACTGCCGAGTGCCTATTGGTCCTTTACTTTGTTTGCATAAAGAGAGATCTGCCTGTGTTCACTTATTAAACTTACTCTTCAAAATGTAAAGTACTTTTGAAAGTATCAGAAAAATTTGCAAGAACTTTGTAAATTTGTAATATTTTTATTCCCTGACTTCGTAGTGCCGACTGGTCCTTTAATTTGTTTGCGTATAAAGAGAGATCTGCCTGTGTTAACTTATTAAACGTAAAGTACTTCTGAAAGTTAAAATTTGCAAGAACTTTGTAAATGTTTAATATTTTGATTCCCTCACTTCGGAGTGCTGGCTTGTCCTTTAATTTGTTTGCATATATAAACAGAGATCTGCATGTGTTAAAGGGATAGTTGAGTATTGGTCAAACTTAACTTTAGTAACCAAAACCTGCATCATTACGGTACAAACTAATAGTTATAACTTCACCATGTTCGAAAATCGAAAGGTATGTCTAATTACAAACGACTATGTAAAAACCCTGTTATCATTTTAAAAAGAGCCGTTACAACTCAAGAGGGCGCTCTCTAAAAACTCATTGATTTTATTAATTTTTCATACAAAATTGTTCATTTGATCTATTGTTAAAATAATGATTCAATAGAGATATCATCAACAGCTATTTAAAAACCTATCAAGATTTTTTTCATTTAAGCATTTTTTGTATTTTTCTAAAAAGTCAAAATGTCCCCCGGCCGGTAAACTTATGAATTAAATATCTTGAAATCAAATTGTTTTACTATGAGAGCATTTGAAAGGGAATGATTCTCATTTTGCAAGCATGTTTTATTCAAGGAACTTTCAAATGGGAACCAATTTAGTGTCAAGGCGCATATCAGGAAGTACCAATACTCAAGTGTACCTTTAAACTTCCTATTATTCAAAAGTCACGTAAAGTACTATTGAAAGTTTCAGAAAAATTTGCAAGAACTTTGTAAATTTGTGATATTTTGATTCCCGGACTTCGGAGTGCCGCCTGGTCCTTTAATTTCTTTGCATATAAAGTGAGATCTGCCTGTGTTATTACCATATTGAAAAAGTAAATATACTTTTGAAAGTTACATGAAAATTTGCGAAAATATTGGCCTTTGTTCCTTTGTTCTTTGTCATTTAACTTACCATATTGAAAACGTTAAGTACTTAAATTGAAAGTTACAGAAAATTTATAGCGAATTTGTTTGTCCTCTGTTCTTTGTCAAACTTACTAACTACATGTATATTGAAAAAGTAAAGTATTTTTAAAAGTTCCAGAAAAATATGCAATCTTGAATTTTGTTTTGTGCTGTTTACATGTATGATACATGCATGATAATTTGTGTAAATTGTGAATGCATTTGAGTTGTGAGCCGAGCTGTTGCTGATTGTTATAATGTTTTGAACTTTTGAATAGCGTTGAATGATGTTTCTGAATCCATAACTAGTGAAATTGCAAAAGGTGCATTTGAGTGTGAAAAAAAAAAAAAACATTCGGGATATAAATTTGTATTTGGCTGTGAACTTAAGTATGCGTTTATTTCTTTCTTTTATACTGCCTATTCATTGATCTCTTAGTCATCCATTCTCAGTTTTCAAATTAATTCCATGTGCTCCAGCACACACCAACACACACACACACACACTTTCAACTGTCAGTATTCACTTGAAGTCTGTATTGTGCATACTCTACAACCAGGGAGGTGAGTCTCTCACAAGATTTCACACACCACAGTCCACAGTCCGCCGCGCCCCCCCCCCCTTAATCGAAAGCATTATATTGTACGTTATACAAATAATACACGGTCTAGAGTGCGTTGTGTAATTGCATTGCACTCGAGGCTATGTTAGCTGTACGTTGTGCACGAGGCGAAGCGGAGTGCGCATGCGCACAGCTAACATAGTCGAGAGTCGATGCATTTACATGACACGCACGATAACAAGACCGTAGTATTATTTGTTTTATAAAACAGGCTCAACCACGGATTGTTTTATTTTGCTAGATTATTGAAAACAGACTCGCCACAATTAGTAACTACTCTCTAGAGTGTGAATTTGTTAGGAATTTACCAAATTAATCATCACTAGAGTGCACTCGCTTCACTGAATTTGACCGTTCTGCAGCTCAGCAGATCAAATACAGTCGATGGGTAATTGCCGAAAATCCGAAAATTTTCCCATTAAAAGTGAGAATTATCAAAGAATTGTATGCATTTCCATTCCAAAACTTCCCAATATCAAACCACATACCATATAATTTACGAATCCGCTAAGATTTATTTACTACAGAACAGATTATTTACAAAACGAAGCATTTTCCTTCTTTTTTTTGATCTCTTTCTCAAGTTTGACTTCGTAGAACTATGTAAACAAGCATTGTGACGTCACAGCCGTGCAAATATCGCGCAACAAAAAGTGGCAACACACATGTGTGTTACGCTTTTTCTTGTTTGTTTGTTGAAATTTAATGAATAGTCACGTGACTGGATTTAACCAATCACGTTACTGAATTTACCAGAGCCGTTTTATAATATGAACTTGAACTTATCTAATAGAGATCAGTGTGCTACAAGTAGTGTTGTCGTTTTCGGGAGTATTTACTACCCGGGACTCGCGATAATTTTTTGGCGAGTCCCCCGGGCAACCAAAAAAATACTTTTTTTTTCACAAGGGCGATTTTGAAAATTTTGAGGGAGAAAAACGCCCTCGTGAAATTATTCACAGGGGCTATTTTGGGGCTCACAGGGGCTCTTTTTTTTAACATCGTTTTCACTGCTCAAGGGTCTAATAAATGGTTATCATGATGTGATCTATCCGATTATGCCATGATTGGTACGTTTCTGGCGCTTTCCGATCATGCAAAAAGATGGACAAAACAAAAAAAATTTAAAAAAATAAATTTTAAAAAATTAATAAAATCTGTTTTTTTTTTTGTTTTTTTTTTCGCCCCCGTGCTGTGGCTCACGGGGGCGATTCCAAAGGTATCGGGGGCGAATCGCCTGTCGCCCCCGTGTATTTTTTTGGTTGCCCCCCGGTACCCGAAATTTACCCATTTGTTTATTACACGATCGGCATGTCACGCCAGCTGGGAAAACATGTTCATTCAAGTGACAAACATTGACCGCATTTATGACAATAAATCATCTTCTTGAATGAACATGAAAGCTCTGGCGTTCAATGAGGGGACTTTTTTTTTTTCGGGAAATCGAGTATCGATTTTTGTGCCCGGGACTCGACATTTTTCGGCGGGACCCGCTATTACTTTGTACACATCGACATCAATACATGCCCAGCGAAGGCCAGAAATGCAGAGCCAGCAAATTCAATAACCACGTTTACAAAACTTTGTGTCTATTAAAATTCGGTTTACAGTACTCATTTATTGTCTAATTTTCAGACACAGTAAGTTTGAATAAAAACATTTCTGGAGACACATATTTTCATAGTTGCTAGTGGTGCTGTTGATTCCCTTTAAATTTCTGGCAAGAAGCCTGCTTGGGTGCACTCGACCTTTTTTTGGTTGAGCTCTTGATTCTGATTCCAATAAGGTGAACTTGCATCAGTAACACAATGGGTGATTTCAAGTATGGTGTTTAAGGCCGGTGTTAGTGTTTATTACACACAAACACCAGTTTGATAAACACTAACACCAGCCCTAAACACCATACTTGAAATCACCCATTGTTTGAAGGTAAAATGACAACCATATTTCATAACGTAAATTATAATACACTGTACTATTTAGACATTTTTATACAAAGGTTCTGAGCCAGTGAGCCAAACAATTACGCAATTATTATTTTGTTTGGATGGAAGTACATGGAACAAATTGAATAAATGGCAAATGATTTTAGTTCTAACTACTGTAGTTCAGAAGACTGTGTGTATGAGACATGTAACATTTATTATTATTTGGAAATATTTGTTTACATGATGTTAAACAAACCTTCTGAGGCTAACACATGTATTATGTTCAGAGTCAGACTAGACATTTTGTTGACAAAAAACATGAAACAGTTGTGTAGATTACCTTTAAATTTGTGTGATTCAGTGCAATCAGAAATAATGGCACTTTTTACACTTCAGCCGTAAGATTGCTGTAAGATTTTGTAGGACACAGTTGCCCATAATGCGATGTACACTGAACATACATATTAGTGACACTGTACTATTTGCCTGTGCGATTGTACCTGAAAGTAATACACATCAAAATCAATGGTAATACAGAGTACATTGCATATCAGCCACTGGGCACTGCAAAATCAATTGGTAGTCTCACACTCACAGAGATCGTAAAAAAGTGTTGTTATTTCCAACCTTTTCAACCATCCAAACCCATTTGACTATTACGCTCAGAATCGTGAACAATAGAGGCAAGAACACAACACATACAATTTGTAATTTATTCATCTTTTCTGTCAGAAAAAATCTAGTCTGAACTCTGAACATGATACATGTTGCATCAGAAAGTTTGTATAAAGCATTGTAAACAATTATTGTAGCCAGAAAAATGAGGATGATGACTTGGAAATTAGTTTTGCTGAAAGTGCATATTCGACAGATCCAGAGCATCAATTGGTATGTTGTCTTTCTGCGTTTTTTTAGAAAGCCATATGACTGAGTCTATACTATACACACGTCGCTGCACAGCTACACACAGTGGAGCCAAAAAGTAATTGATTGCGGTAGTCAACCTGCCTGGGGTGCCTGGTTATCAAGAAATCCAAGTCAGCTGTACATAGTGTTATGATCCCAAATTGTCTTTTTTCTGTTTTTCTATAATGATTTAAATGGTAAGTTCAATTTTTACTACCTTGAATTTCGCAGTTGAACAATTTGTAGTTCATTGCGATAATTGCCGATCAGACCACAATGTGGCTGTGTCTTGCCTTGACCAAAGTATTTTGCACAACGGCAAAGTGTGAATGTTTTGTTGCGCTTTGTGAACGAAGGCTCATAATTTTGCACTGCAAATGAACCCGGCCAGAACACACATATCGAGCGTGCGTGCGATGTGTACAATGCAAATGGCACATCAAATTACATCTGTCATTAAGTGGCCAAGCTCCCCTGCCACTACGGTATGTCCAAATGACCATACAAACCACAAACATTCTTTCATTTCATTTCATTTTTCATTTATTTTATTTCAACCATATCAAATACAATAAAATCAACAAATGGTTGCGGTGCCCCTTGAAAGCAAAGCTTGTGAGCGGGGCACCTTAAGAACATCAACTAATTAACTAAATACAATTTTACAAATAATTACTAATTAAGCATCGGGCAAAAAACAACTTCTTCTGATACTAATTACTACGGTGTAGTTCTTCCAATGAAGTGCAGCTTGCCTTCAGACTTGAACTTGAGTTGAAGATTAATTATGCACCTTAATTGTCATATGTGTGTATTTAATTTGTATCCTCTTAATCCATACTTAGTCTATTGGGTTCCGATAGGCAAAATCAAATTGACCCCAAAGTCAAGACTTAAAACAAGAATGAAAGCTTTTGATGATTTTATATTAAAGGGACTTAGTAACATTGTCCAAATCCTCAAAATCCAATTGGAATTCTAGCAGTTCCCCCATACCTCGTTGTATTTGTATTAACAATAAATGCATGGGACAGGTTTCGGTTTTTCAAATTTCCCTTTCGTTGAAAAGATATTTACGATTGAAGTGTTCAAATGTCAAATCCACTGGATCATCAGAACCGTGTACAAAGAAAGTGAGTGCAATGAGTTAGTGAATATCACTTTGCATTTTTGCTCATTACTCGGCCATATAACGTCCATTTAATTCAACATTTTCAAACAACACCCAGTGGACATATGAGATAATATATACATTGTATCAGCCACTCATCACTTTTTGCATAGTTACTACCGTGCGACCGCATAATTTCGCCACCGCGATTACGATGACAATTTTCAACCTTGCGTCCTTCAAACTACTCCTTCTCAAAAAATGCTCGCAAAGAACACACGAGAATCGCACACATAAAACTTGAGAACATTGGCTTGCAAACTGTGTGTTTGATCGGTATCGTAAAGACGATCTTACTGCGCACTGCGCTACCGAAAATGGTCTACATTGCGCAGGACAACAAGGAGAACTTTACGTTTGGGGCGACGGGGCAGAAACTGCAAAACAAGCTTTCGATTCTTTGCTGTCGTGCGTAATAACCGGTGCGGATTTTAAAGCCACTTGGAAAATGTTAAGTTTAAAAGTAACTTATTCAGTACCAACTATTCGCCCGACTGGTGAGTGTGTTAGTACGGAGAAAAAAGGGCGGCGGAACAAACCCAAACAAAATGCAATGTTAAAAAAGTCACTGCATAATCCCACTGCCCATAGACATTGCACGTAAAATTGATCAAGGAAAGGTACAAATTACAACTTTCGGGCGAAATGAAATTGTTCTAAATAAGTTATGACTATGGCAATGACAACTATACCGTATCAATCTGTATAAGTTGCTAGGTCCCTCTACAGATGACATCATCTAAATATAATTTTAAATACATCTAAACACAATCGAAACTTACTACTTAATAGGTCTTTCTGCACTGGCTTAACTCCATAAGTATATCGGTAGTCTGCGCGCCCCAGAATGCATAATGCATACAGTCGCGTACTAGTGCTATAGCTATAACATGTGTAATACATTATAACACATAAAGAGAGAAAGGAAAATTCCCCTGCGCGCGCTGGCCTTTGTTATTGCGCAATTACACACGTCAGGGCGCTACTAACGCGCTAATACATACGCGATATCCTCCAAGCTGATTGGTGATTATTTTCATCATTTTTTATCGCGCATAGTAATCGCGCGATCTTGACCAACAATTTGAATAGATGCGTCCTGGCCTCATTCGACTCAATACAAACGGAGTTGATTGGCGTCACTTGTGTGGCCATGTTGTGAACCGAGTGATAATTCTTTTACTGCACGTACCAGTGGGTTACATTTGGATTTGTGCAACATTTTGGGCGACGCTCGTTCGTTGAGGTTTTCAATTTGTTTTATGGCCAAAATTAGTATTTGATTCAAATTTTCAGTGAATGGTTCATATCAAATTACGGAGAAGTTTTCAATATTCAAGTTGACTGGAGGATTTGCTAACACATTGGATATATTTGATAAAACGGCCATCTAAACCAAGACTTAGTTTTGGCTGCGTTGCAACTTCGTGTTGATTTCCGTCACAAAATATTTTGCTTGCTTCGGAAGCCTTCCTAAAATCGTGTTTTATGGAACAATCGCGTGTTTGTGGATGTACATGACGGAAAATATCACATAACAAGTACCGTGAGTACAATTTGAACAACATTTGCGATGATATATTTTGATATTTTGTTTGATCTAGAACTGTTTTGATAGACTAGCGTAGCCGACTGCGACGGGGCGAAACTTTGACAAAGTACCGAGGTTAATTCGCCACCTCGATTTTCGGAACAAAATCGGGCTTAGATTTTGAATTAATCAATGTCATTCTATAATAGACTTGAATAAAAATGACAATAGTTTGCTTCGTCCAGGTGTACAGTTATTTTGGAGTTCGAAAATCAATATCGCTAGAAATAAGGCTTTACAAAATCTGTCCGGCGGAATAGGGCGGTCGCACGGTACATAGAGTGATTTTATTTTTATATTTTTAGAAATTAGAAAAGTTCAAGTTGATTGTTGAATTGATATTTGATAAAAAATACTTTGTACGATTATTAATTAATTGACAGTGACACATCATAATCTGACCAAATCTTCTTGTAATCTTCTCCAGCCTTGGGGTAAAATGTGATTAATCAGCAGCTATGGTTTCATTTAAAACTGGCTTACCATTGTTTTCTGGCGAAACTCCGTCTAATTTTCCTTCCTCATCTGCTTCGCCTGCAGAATCTGCCATGGCCCTGTTTCTCTACGCCTGCAGTTCAGGGGCACAACGGGGCAGAGGGAGGGTGAAACAGCCCCACAGCAGCAGGATGGTGGAATATCCAGACCAAACTGGTGACTTTGCGCGATGTTTCAGGGCATGTGGACGCTGTAAATCTCCCCAAAATCCAATTAGAAGTTGTTTCCAATATCCATACACCTCTTTAACTCGGTGAAATTATAATTCAAAGTCATAATCAGTCGCAAAGTTGTACTTTGTATACCCATTTCTCCCGACCGGTATTGTATTCACCCATCCCACATTATTAGTACACGGAAATTGTATACACGGCGCGGCGCGCGCGCGCGGGCGCGCGCGCCGCGCCCGCCATCGCGCGTACATTGCTCGAGCTGTAATATTATGCACAACGACCGACCCATCATTGGAATACAGTCAAGTTGTCAAACCTTGGCGTACCCGGGGGGGGGGGGGGGGTTCAACCCCCCCCCCCCTTGACCAAAAAATTACTGTTTTGAACCCACCCCTCCCCCCCCCCCCCTGGCCTTTACCACTTGTAGCTGGTCTCGAGACCACACTATAGTGGTCTCGACCATCGGCCTCGAAAATTTTGAAGGTAAGTTTTCTACGGACACTCCCCCGCTATACACGATTCTCAACGATTCTCGGTCTCGACCTCGTAAAATGTTGACCGGTCCTGGTCTCGGCCTCGAAATTTTGTTAAGGCGGCCACCTGTCTATAGCAGCCAACCTGTTTATCTTTCTAACGAAAGGGAAATTCAAGGAAAAAAACCCTGTTCCATGCGTCTGTTCTTCCGGGCTGTTCTTGGGCGTCAACAAGCGAGGGACGGGGGACATGTCCCCCCCCCCCCCCCCCCCCCCCCCACCGTACACACACACACACACACATTTGAAAGTGGAGGGGATTGTCCCCTCACTTTTTCAGATATTATAGAATACAGTATGTTTGATTCCATAGTAGGCCTATGCACTAATAATTATTATTGTGCGAGTATACTCATAGGAGGTTCTGCACACTGACCTCTAGTAGAGGTCAGTGGGGGTCAGTGGTTCTGCACAGTACCGGAAGAAGAAGAAGAAGATATTATGTGAAATTTCTGACTTAAAACGGCGGCTGCTTCAATTTAAGGGGGGACATACAGTCTATAAAAAATAATCACTAAATGTTGTTTTTTGGGCTTCCTGTTGAATTTCAGTGTAAATGCAATGTCATGTATTGATTATAATTATATGCAACGAGAAGTCTTTTTTCAAAAATATGTAATATGACACCCACAGCCATTTGCATACAAAGAAAAACATAAGAAAAAACGATTATGGTTCTCCTGTTCAAAGTAACCATTCAATTTCCTTCAAACTTGCCATATGCATTCTGGGGCTCAATACAATTACTTTTTATGGTTTAGTTTTTTTTATGATTTTTTTATTGGCCAATTAAATTTCGGCTTAGCTAATTATATATTCATGGACTAATTATTCAAAGTTTAAAAATTGTTGTCAAAAACAAAACCATACAAGTTATAGAATACACATTCACAAGGCAGCACACAAAATTTCAAGACAATTCATCATTCAATTCTCTCTCAATTACAAAAATCATCACGCCCATTCACCTAAAATCCCCATTTTGAGAAAACAAAGAAAAACAAAGAAAATAAAAAGAATTACATTTTGAATCGCGTCAAATACGTTCCAAATGGTAAATGACGACACCCAATGAGGCAATTTTGACAATTTTTTTTTAAATTAATTAATTTAGTTCATTAATGGAAGATATTATATGCAGCAAAACATCTGAATATACATCAATTAATACAATTAAAAGGAGATTACTGTTTTAATTAGTACTCTAATATGCTATACTTCACTGTACAAAAAGGTCATTAGAATATGAGATAAATGTGACTTTGAACTGGATTTTGGAGTACTTGTAGGCATTATTTTTTACTTAAATTTTTACAGAACATTCAACAGATATTACTGATCAATTTGACATCAAAATTTAAAAAAAGTTAAAAAATTAAAACAAATGGCTATTAGACTGTATGTCCCCCCTTAAGGATCTGCTTGAAAAGGCAGAAATCTAGTGCATATTGCCTTGATTGCATAAGGGCCTGTACGTTTGTACCACCATCTGGAGGCGATTTGTGCAGAGCAAGACACGACAATACAAGACTTGGGTATAATGGCACCCGAATCGCACAATTTAAACCCCAAAATGCTAATTTTGCTCCATGGGGGACGTACATGCACCCTCCCCCGCTCAGTCGCTTCGCTCCCTCACAATGCCCCCCCCCCCCCCCACACACACATACACACACTTTTGAGAAGCTGTTGACGCCCTTGCTTGGTAATACGAATACAACAAGGTATACAAACGAGAAAGCCACTATTATCTTTATAATGAAGTTTTGAGGATATGGACAATTTAACTATATTTATACGAAAATTAAATTGGGTTCGATATTCTAAAGTTTCGTTAATCCGAAAATGAAATGGGGTTCGTTAATCCGAAAATGAAATGAGGTTCGTTAGTCCTATAAAATGCATATAGGGTTCGTTAACCCGAAAATGAAATAGGGTTTGTAACGAACCTTTCGGACTAACGGAACCTCATTAATATTATCAGTTGAACGAACCTCAATTCATTTTCGGATTAACGCACCCCATTTCATTTTCGCATTAACACACCTTCGGAATAATTATGATATCAAACCCGAATTCTTTTTCGGAGTAACGAAGTAACGCAGGGGCGTCGATCCGTTTTTGCGATTGGGGGGGGGGGGGGGGCGAAATTTGAAAAATTTTCCAGAGTGACCACTGAGAGAGCTAAAAGCCCCACATTGGCATGCCCGGAAGTTTTATTATGCGCTCATTGAAAGTGTCTTGATGGCTCGAAGACCTGACTTCGGGGGCACCCACATTTGGGGACAATAATGGGGGTCCAGGGGGCGGAGCCCCCGGAAGCTTTTAGATTGGGGTGTTAACAATTTATTGTATAAAATAATGAACCTACTCGTAACGTATTTTTAAAGGGCATATCGAGGAAAAGATTGAGCCTTGCATGAGATGGATCCACGTGATCCTGTATACTATATAGAGCCATCGATATAGTCTAGGGCATTGGGCTCTCATGAAACGTCAACAACTTCTCAAAAGTGGAGGGGAGACATTGCGAGGAAGCGAAGCGACCGAGCGGGGGAGGGTGTGGGAGGGGGTGTCCCCCTCCCACAGTAGGGAGCTTTTGTATTTTTGAGCGTGAAATTGTGCGATTTGGTGCACACCTGAGACAGATATTTCACATAATATGAAGTATATAAGTATGGAACCAAACATACATAATAACAAAGGGAGGGGGAAAATATCCTCAACTTTCAAATGTGGGAAGACATGATAAATTATTCCAATTTGATCTGCGTTAAGCGCATATGGACCGAATTGACTGAAAGATATATTTCAGATTATTTTATTTTCTGTGACGGTGTGATATCTATAGATGAGGGTATAATACACTTCGTTTGAGGTGTGCGTTTGAGAAATTACACTGCCCAACACATTTCGAAAGGTGAGTTCCCGCCCCGTTCCCGCAACCAAAATGAAACTTTCAATATGAGAAACTGTATGCGCGCGAAGCGCGCGGCAAAAAAGAGATTTACAGTCCTTTTCAAACAAACAAAAATGGCTATTTTGAAGATTAATTATTGATAAATGTGTCTTTCCCCTCTTTGGCATTATATCACTAGATTTTTGTCTTCCTCATTTTCGGGATTATTGGGGGGGGGGGCGAAATGATATGTTCGCCCCCCCAATATTTTCATTGGGGGGGCGACCGCCCCCCTTGCCCCCCCCCCCCCCCCCCCCCCAGGATCGACGCCCCTGAAGTAACGAACCTTCGTATACTAACGAATCTTCGGAATAACGAACCTTCGGAGTACTCGAACCTTCGGAATAATGAACCTTCGGAATAACGAGCTGTATAACCTTCCCCTCAACCATGCAGAGAGGTGGGTGTGTCAGTGGGTGGGTGTCCTCCCACCTCTCTGCCTCAACTATTTATCATTGGGCTAAGTAAGTGCCTGACATTATAGTCTTCTATATTTTGTATACCGTGTGTCTAAACCAAAAAAATACAGTCAGGAAACAAAAATATTACAAACAAATGTGAAAAATTAAGTTTGATTATCTGAATGTTACTTGAAATAAAATGCATTGTTGTGCCAATTTTTGCATAGTTGAGTATTGGTCAAACTTAAAGGCCAAGTTGAGTTTTGGTAATTTCCAAAGTGCCCCCCCAACATCGATTGTAACGGATTTGGTTGATTTCAATTCCATATGAAAGATCATCGAAAAAAACATGGGAAATAATAATAATTTCCATTCAAATGCTCTAATTGTTGTGAAATTTGCTTTCAAAATATCATATAAAAGTGGTTGACGCCCGGGTATCACTTTTTAGAACCGCTAGTGCGAGGCACTAGCGTTCTATGTTCTCCTAATAAAAGACTGAAACCAAATATTTGTGTGCACGCTAATTGTGCTTAAAACTTTACATATGATACGGTACTTACCAGCAATGTACTCTCCAATATGTGATCCAACTACCGGGTGGATT
>JBAMJV010010701.1:0-12925 GCA_037951105.1 Echinarachnius parma | reverse complement strand
CATATTTTTGCAAGTTATCGGGGGAGGGGGGGGGGGGGGGGTGCTAGGGTATATCACCCGAATACCATCCTTCCCGTTTTTTTTCACCTGGCAAGTAAACAAAGAAGAATTAAAACAAAACTTTTAAAAAAAAAGGTCTTGGCCATTTAGCTGCCCCAAAACTATTATACAAATTTTGCCTGAATATGACACAAATTTGCCCAAATATGACAAGGATTTGCACGATTGTGATATGAGCTTAGCCGAAAATAAAATGAATTATAGGTGTTTTGTGTGTGTTTTAAACAAACACATTTTGGGGGTCTGCAGCTGTACCCTAGCCGCCCCCTACCCCCTCTACCCAACCCCCCTCTCGTACGCCTATGCGAGCACCCTGGATCCCTAAAGTTCCCGCACTAACGCGTTCCGGACGTGACCAAATTCAACGGCGACACGTTCAGAGCAAGAAAACATCCTGAATAATTACGGACCCATTTCATACTTTGTTGAAATATTCCTTCGCTGTGCGCCGTATTGCAAATGGCATCGTTAGTGAGCATGAACTACAGTGTGAACAGTGAACACACAACGCTTCACGATGAAGACTACATTGTAGATCACATAGTGTGGACCATGTGTGTTGACACTGTGCAGTGTTAACACACACTGCTTTCACAATGTGGATCACATAGTGTGGACCACAGTGTGAACACACATTGTTTCACAACGTGGATCACAGAATGTGGATCACAGTGTGAACACACAGTGCTCCACAATGTCGATCCCATAGTGCGGGCCACAGTGTGAACACACATGTACTTTACAATGTGGACACAGAATGTGGTCCACAGTGTGAACACACATGTACTTTACAATGTGGACACAGAATGTGGTCCACAGTGTGAACACACATGTACTTTACAATGTGGACACATAATGTGGTCCACAGTGTGAACACACATGTACTTTACATGTGGACACAGAATGTGGTCCACAGTGTGAACACACATGTACTTTACAATGTGGACACAGAATGTGGTCCACAGTGTGAACGCACATGTACTTTACAATGTAGATCACAGAATGTGGTCCACAGTGTGAACACACCGTGTGGATCATGTTTGATTCGTACCATTCCATACTCGCATACCTGCTACATGTGTATGCCGAATTGGCGAATGGATGTTTAGCCCTCATAGTGCAGGGGGTGTTTCACCAAGATTATAAGTTGAACTCAACTCTAAGTTGGACCTAACTATTATGGAAAGCCATTTGTTGCCTTGGAATACAATCTATTGAAAAGCAAAAAACAAGAATTTTTGATTTTTCATAAATGTTGTCAAGAACATGAAATCTACTTGATAATCGAAACAAATAATGATTTGAATCAACATTGTATGCCTTTGAAAAATAACTTTTACAACAATTTTAAAAGAAACTAGTGGCTTTACATACTTGTTAGGTCCAACAATAAAGTTAATTTCAACTCAGGATCCTTGTGAAACACACCCATGTTGAATATACACCCAGTGTCAAGGTCACAATCTCAAACTTGGAGGGCCACAGTAATTAATATGTCTATACTTAGGTATTAACTACTTCCGGAGAACGAATATGAGTCCCATTTGACCTATATTTTGCGACATTACATTTGTATTATCAATGTTACATTATATTGATAATGATCATGATGACAATGTCCCCAAATATATCCGTTCTCCTAAACAATGGATTAACCAAAAATACCTATTTAGATACACAGTTGATCGGGTCGCATTTAATTCGTGTAGTGTGCGGAGGGTTTTATACAATTTCATAAAAAAACCCGTACACTACACGATTCGATCGCGATCTGGCAATGACAAACTGCCAATAAGGACAACTTTTTATAACATATATTAGTCTAGTCGGAATGAGGGGTTCCCATGCACCCAAAGGGTACATTTGTTTAACTTCATTTTTGTAAACCTGAATGTGTCCAGCTAAAGAATGTTGATGTTACCAAGACCAAAACGTGTCCCATGGGTGTGTTTGGCGGCCATCTTTGACACCATGTTGGATTTCAATGGAAAACAGTGTAACTAACTTAACTGTTGAATAACAGGACATGAAAAGAAAATTGAACATGTATTTAGGGATAGTTTGCAACGAGGGATTATTTCAAAATAATATTACAATAGTTAAACTAATTTTAATACGTAATTTGGCGATCGTGGTGGCCATCTTGGATCTTGCTATCATGCTAGCTATCGGGGCCGGGGCGCGGGCTTGATGAATTGATTCGTTTTATTTGTATTTTGCATGAGTAAGAAGCTTTGTAAAAAAAAAAATACAAATTTATATAAATATATATCGTATATTATATTAAAGGGGACCATCAGGCATAGGACAACACATAATTATATGTTTTGGTACCGTTTTGTGATATCAAATAGATACCCAACATTTTGCAAAGGGTTGTGTAATTCATAAACAAAGCAATTAATTTCCACCACTTACGGAACCACTGCTATTTCCTGGTTCCATACGGGCCAATCATTTGCGAGTGCGCCAATGCTTTCACGCGTACGTCAATAGATTCCCGGATGATTCATTCGCTCTGCACAGTGCGCTCTGGCTCTGCACGCATATAGTCTACGCAATTCAGACCGCATGAACGCATGGTTGAGAATGGTGATGCGTTTTCCAATTATATATTTTTTTCTGAAAACATATTTTTGTGAACTTGTTGAAGGAATGGAATACTAAAGATGGTACCTTTCTATAATAAGAATATTATTTTTGGGTGGTGGTACCCTTTAAGTACAAATTATTTATTTGTAAGACCAAAATAATGGCGAACAGAACATTATTTAAAACTGATCACTAACAAATTGAATGAAAGAAGAATGGATTTTTGTTTATCGCGATATCGATATCGCTGACGTTGTTTCTTTTTTCACTGAATTTGCACATGTCAACTTTCGCATTATTTCGCTCAAAGCCATCGATATAGAAAATAAGCGTGTATATCGATGCTCAAAGCGCGCGCCCAGCAGCTACCGTAGCAAGCGATTACGCAATAATTCTTCACTTCCTGCCACAACAGGCGGTGTCAGACAGAAAAATCCCGACCCATCTGAAATATACTAGTATAATTCAAATCCCGATAGCTCCCTTACGTAGGTGTCAGACAGGCGTAAATAATACCGGTACCTATTTTAAAAATCCAAAATCACATACGCATGCGCAATGCGCCGAAACAGTCTGCGCGCGATACGCAGTGACGTAACAATAAGAGATTGAATGATTGAAGTTAGCGACTAAATTAGCCATAGAGCATTTACTTGTTGCTAACCTCAAGTATAATTACAGGATTGTTTGCGGGATTATTTAAAATCGGTGTCAGACAGACAAATCCCACAAATAATACCGGTATTATTTTAAATGATCCTGGTTCGTTGCAGGATTTTTCGCGGTATTATTTGCGGGATTTTTCGCGGGATTATTGGTGTCAGACAGCAAATAATCCAGAAATAATACCGGTATTTTTTGCTCTGTCTGATACCGCCTAACGAGTTAATTTCCCTGGTGCAGTATGAATGTCACAGCGCGAAAGCTGCGGTTTCATCGCTGTTTACATAAGTGAAATTCTATCTGTATTTTCATCGGTGTGATGCACTATGAAAGTGGTATCAGATTGAAACATTGTGCACCAGGGTCCCGTAGTGAATGGATGTGGATCTTGATCTTGATCAGGGTGTGGTACAGTTCATAACCATCTAGTATTGTGCACCAGTTTAAAGTAGAGGGCGCTGTTTTATTTAAGTTAAAGCTAGTTGATATATTTTGCCCAGGCACCACCAAAGATATACAAAGAAAAAATATGAACGATAAAGATTTGTAATTCATCTAGCTGGTGAAATCTAAAAGTTTCCTGTGATAACAGGCCTGAGTAAAATGATGTATTAAACAATCTAGTGGTTTGTAGTCTGATTTGATTTGATTGCAATTGGATTTATTTACTCCTGCACAAACAAACATTGTATACAAAATAGAAATAGTATAACTCGCAGGCTCATTCATTTGTTTTCTGACTCCATGTCAGGGATTGCGATTATCCTCTCCCACTAACCATGTCATGCATATTTTTGAATATTCTCAACCAAAATTAATAAGGTGTGTGAACGTTAAAGTAATTCAATGTTGGTTCTTTCGCTTTGTTTTGAAACCATATGAGAGGAAACTAAGTGTTATTAAGGACATTTGAATTAGAATTACTTCCGTCCAAGTGCTCACATTCTTCATCAATCGACACTCTTTAAACCAAAATGCGAGTGCGCCAATTGTATGCAAGCGTACGTTTGGAGACAGAGAAGCGTACGTCCTATACAGTAGTCTGGTCTTCTTCTGCAGACCTATTAAGACATACTTTAATATGGTGAGGAGCTTTACAATTATACAATTCGTCTAGAAACCTATTTTATGTCGTTGTTGGTAGAACTGCCAACTAAAGCTATTACCTTTCATTTATATGTCAGAATATCATGTTGGGTGTTACGTAAAGCAAACCAACACCCACTTTTAATACCACACAAGCTCTTTTTTTATACTATTTCAACAATATTGCTCAATTAGTTTGGCTAGATCGTGCAACTCTCGGTGGATTGTCCAATATACTGTTAGTTGGCTTTAAACGGTGTTAAACCTGTGCCACTCGTGAGACGTTTTTACCGTCCATTATTTCCATGGTATTATTATCATGATTCTGTTCAATTTTCACCGCTCCGTGGCGAGAATGACGTATGGTTCTGGAGCGGTGTTTACGCCATGTACTCCATTCAGGCTGTGCGTCTGGCCTGGCGGAAACTGGAAGGTAAACCGCTGGAAGAGGTTGGTGAAGAACAGAAACGCTTCCATCCGAGCCAACTGGGCTCCCGGGCACTCACGAGGACCTGTAGATAAATTAATACAGATTGCGTTACTCGTCAAATTCGGCTTTAAGCCCCGGTCATAATGTACAGGTTCACGACAGGTTCATAACGAACATTTTGGGGGTTTCGTGGCTCGTTTGCGATGTTGTAACAAGGTAGTGGAGCACGGCACAGCATGGGAAGAGACACAAAACACACAGCAGTAAGAGAAGTACAAACGCAATAGGAGAAAGAGTACATGAAGACTACGCAGATTCGATGAAAACTCAATCTACGTATGCGCATTCCAAAAAATCTTTTTATCGAGATAATATTTGGGTCGCTACTCAACCAAAATATTATTATAGTTCTTATTAATCTTACCAACACTGAAAGGCATCCAAGCATCGCTTTTCTCCAGAACTCGCCGACCGTTTCCGTCGTCCACCAGGAATCGCTCCGGGTCGAAGACATCTGGGTCCTTCCAGACCTTCGCATCATGGTGCACGGCCCACAGGTTGGGTATGACGACGGTACCCTTTGGGATGACGTAATCCCCCAATGAGACGGTACGCTCGGCCATGTGGGCCAGCGCGGTAGCAGCGACTGGACGAATTCGCATGATCTCCTTCAAGGTTGCGTCGCAGTACGGAAGCTCCGGTCGATCGCCCATGGTGAATTGTCTTCCGTGACCAACAACCGCGTCAAGTTCGGCCTGTACCTGTTGGATAACAAAAAAAAAACATCGAACACGGTTCAAAGGGTTGTGCACATAATCACCAACACCTACGGAACCAAAAGGTCCTCGTGTTTCCGTATGCGCCAAACGTCTGCGAGTGCGCAAATTCTTTACACGCGTATGTTTGGAGTCAATAATTAACAACGGCAGACGAGTATGTCCTTGGCAGATACAGTCTACTTCTGAAGACCCATGAACACATTAACGCCTGTATGGTGGTGAGTTCTTTTTTTCTTGAAACCTATTTTTTCAAAAATTGTTGGCAAAATAGACTATTGAAACTGTTACCTCTCATCTATTAGAATAATATCCTGGAGTGCTGGTACACTTAACAAGAATCCACACGATCTAGGTATAGTTGATGTAAAAAACTTTCCGTATAATTATCATCAAGCTCACTATCGACAAAGTTAAATAGCCTACCTTTTCCTGTATGTTCGGATGCACAGTCAGGTAGACAATAACCCATGACAGCGTCGTTGAAGTTGTATCTATGCCGGCCCCAAATAGGTCAACCAGGACTCGCCAGAATTCCCCCACCGGGTACACCCGGGAGATATCATCTGCGAAGTACGCGTCGATGAGGTCCCGGATGTTGTCCAACTGGAAGGAGCGTCTATGGTTCTCGAGCTGTTCGACAGCGAACCTGCGCACCCGAGCAAAGCACTGCTTAAACACCTTATACCTCTCGATGGGTAGATGAAATAGCCACGGGACGACCAGCACCGGATCTGAAAGCGGGATGACGGTCCCCATCTTCCGAAAGTCGCCCACGATCTCGTGGATTTGATCGTCGTCGTAGTCGTACCGTCTCCCCGCGACCAACTGGACGATGACGTTGCCCGTCGCTTTACCTAGGATGTGTGTGGGATCAATGGGTCGTCCGCAGCGGCTGTGCTTCCTGATCACCTCGCAAAGTTCCCTGGCTTCTAGGTTGACCTTCGGCTCCAGGCTCTTCCTTCCCATGCCGAATGTTTTGAGGGTCGACATGCAGAACTTCCGCAGGTCACTCCAACTCTGGCCGTTGCCGTGTAACAGAGATGCTTTCAAGAAAGAGAGAGAGAGAGAGAGAGAGAGAGAGAGAGAGAGAGAGAGAGAAACGAACAGAGAGGGAGATATTTTTCAGTTAAAGGACCTATAGCGTCTAGATGGCCTAATTTCTACAATTCGGCTCTCTATATGTAATTTGTCCTGAAGAAAAAGAATTTTGCAGTAATTTCTCATGAAATCAATCATTTTTTGTGTAATTAGTAAATATCTAATTGTCCTGGGAACGCCCCTTTTAAATCGCCAAAATGTGACGTCATCTAAAGTACGGACTAATGAACAAAATTATGTAGATGACGCGTCATGACGTAAGCCAATGAATTGTCAATCACACGTCAATCACGCTGCCAATTATGGACCCTAAATGTGGGTGGGGCGTAAACTGGCTGCTAAATGAGATTTGGCATCAGAAAATTAGTCTTAAATCACTACTGTGTTTATTTTCATGGATTTTTTTTCGGCAGACCTATTTTACAAGTCATCAACTATGGAATAAGTGACAAAGTACGTTGTATTCTTTAGGTCCTTTGTGTTGTACACCCAGCGGCGCGCATAAAACTTTTTAGCTGATATTTTAATGATACTTTGGTTTATATTGCACCACAAAGGCCATACTTTATACTATGTTAACAATATTAATCAATACGTTTAGCCAATTTAGATGCTTTGGGAAACATCTCCAACGCTATAAGTGACTGTACGAAATTAACACGTACAACGATGTAAGTCCCAGATTTAATTAATACAGAGGGGAACAAAACGATAATAAAAAACAACACCACATGAATATTAGTATATTGGTGTCTTCTTAAGTGGAAAATGTTGGAAATATACACTGTTAAAACGCTGTGTAAAAAAACGTTGTGTAAAAATGGTTGTTGATTCTTTTCATACAACTTTAGGTGTAGCATGTTGTACAAAGAAGGGTTGCAGAAAGCGGCCATTGTTCAAGCGTTGATGAAACGTGTTAAATCACGTGATAGTTTCGATAGTTTCGATAGTTTCGACGCAAACCAAGCGACCCGAGTTCAGTGCAGCGGTAGTGTGTTAGACGTATAACCCAAATACCCCCGTTTCGATTTCTACCCTTGCCTCTCTTACATCTTGTTTTGTATTTGCTATTTCAACAACAGGATTGTTGAAATTTATTCTTAAACAACAGTTGTATAATAAATTAAAACAACAGTTGTGTAAACTTTAAACAACTGGGGTTGCTGAATGTTGAATGTTTTCAACAGCAGTTGGATGGTTCATATGTCAAACAGTGGTTGTTGAACATTTTCAACAAGTTGTTGAATTTGTTTACACAGCATTTTAACAGTGTACCGTTCTGTTTTTAGGGTGCCACTCCGAATACGCCCGTACTATTGAGACTTCCGTTATGAAACACATCGAAACAGCTAGTTAACTAGTTAAGTTGACTAGTTAACAGCTGGAATTGACCGTCAATCTTACCATCTTTGTTAGATATGGGAAGACAATTCTGTCGAACAACAGCGGCGACACTTCTCTTGGAGAAGGCATCCGCCTGTTTCAGGAGCGCCTGTCTTACGGACGCAGAGTCGTTTAGAACTACGAGCAGTTTAGGTCCGAAATTGACGCTGAAAACCGGTCCGTATTTCTGGGCCAGTTTAGCGAACTGCTCGTACGCCGGACCAGGACCAAAGCGGTAGCCCAGTAGTGGTAGACCCCGTGGACCAGGCGGCAGATTCCGGGGCTTTCGGATCAGCCAGAGACATGTGAGCAAGGCGGTGGTTCCGAAAAGGATGGAGGTGAATGCAACATAAAACATTGTTGCTCAAATTAAATGTCTGCCGCTATCACAATAGCCTCTATTATCCTCCTTCTGAATAAAAGCGCTTAGAGATGATTATCAATGCGCTATATAAATAGAGTATATTAATATTATTATTATTATTACTGCAAACAACCTCCACACGTGGGATGTACTGCTTCAGGTGGGTGGTGGTGGTGGTTACATATGGTTCGTAATTTGATATCCAGCTTAAACTGCACCCACAATTCAGATTGTACATGTATGTCCGACATACAGACATGCACGCTGCCTACATAGTCTGAACCTGCATGCAGTGCAATACGCAGCTACCGAGTATGTTAACGACCAATTCTGAATACATGAATATGCTAAAACGATAATACATGTAATAGAGGTCGTGTTAGGGAATTCTGATAATGCATGCCAATTCATTAAAGGGGTCTAGGAGCTTTGTTGATACGTGCACAAACGGGCAAATGTTTACCATTACAATTCTGTGAAGTGATGCTAAACTTATGCTACTAACCTAACCCCGGGCCTAACCCAAAAAGTAAGTCCCCTCTGAAAGGGACTTTGTCCAAATCCTAAAAATACAATTGGAATTCTAACGGTTCCCTCATACCTTGTTTTATTCGTATTAACAATAAAGTCATGGACAGGTTTTGGTTTTTCAAATTTCCCTTTCGTTAAAAAGATATTTACGATTGAAGTGTCCAGATGTTATATAATCCAACGGATCGTCCAAACTGTTTACAAAGTGAGTGCAATGAGTTTCTGAATATCACTTTGTATTTTTGCTTATTACTCGGCCATATAACGTCCAATTGACTTGAAATTTTCACACAATACCCTGTGGACATATCAGATAACATCAATATACATCGTATCAACCATTCATCACTTTTTTCACATGTCAACAAAGTTACTAGATCCCTTTAACAACTGCTCATAATTTAATAACCACGAATTACAGAACATTACAGAACGATAGATCTAGCATATATACAGCCATGAAGTGGTAGAGCTGTGCGTACGGGAGATTTCATTGGCAGTGAACCATGGTTGAACTGACTCGAACAGTTGACGTCATGGACGAATAGACACAATCCGTGCCGTTTTCTGGAAGATACATACATCATTGTGAGGTAAATAAAACTGAATTCAATAGACTTATGCTACAGTCACAAATGGTCCGATTTGGGCTACGGCGCCCGTACGATGCCACTTTTAGGTGAAATCTTGCGGCGCCCGCACGGGTGCCGTGGCTATCGTACGGTCGCCGTTGCATTTTTCCTCGCCGTACGATGTCAAAAATTTGTTTAACGCGGAGTTAAAACAAAAAATGCATCGTACGATTTTGTACTTGCCGTAAGCCCGTAGACACAGCGTAGAGAGCACCACAAGGGCATCGCACGGGCACAGCACGGACATCGCAGCCTTTTTTCGAATATCGTACGATTTTGAGACCGAAAATTTGGCCACTCAAATCGTACGGGTACCGTGGAGTCACCGTAAGAGTACCGTAAGGCACCCGTACGGGCACTTAGTTTGTGTTCACGGGGGCCGTGCGATTTATGTTTTATTTTAAGACAAAGGTCATCGTACGGGGCCCGGAGAATATGTGACTGCTACTCTAAAATACCACAGATATCGTACGATATCATGATTTCCCAAAATCGTAGAAAATCCGCCGTAGGGAGAAAATCGTACGGCGCCCGGACCATTTGTGACTGTAGCATTAGACATCATGTTTAGCTGATCTAGATTACGTACCATGGTTCATGGCGTACGTACGTAGTCCCACCATAGGCGTACCCAGGAGGGGGGGGGGGGGGGGGGGGGTTCAATCCCCCCCCCCCCCCCCTTGACCCAAAATGAATGTTTTGGGGGGTTTGAACTTCCCCCTTATCTACTTGTAGCTGGTCTCGGCCTCAAAAATTGCGAAGAACCCTGGTCTCGGCCTCGAAAATGTGAAAATTCTTGGTCTCGGCTTCGAAAATTGTCTACGGACCCCCCTTTTTGAGCATGGTGGAGTTATAACTATTAAATTGTAATGTTACTGTGCAGGTTTTGGTTACAAATCTTTAGCCTTACCAATGCTATCATTTGAGTGGTAATATATTCCCTATTGTTTTAATGCCGGTCGAATGACGTTTCAAGCGGTACCGTTGAAGAACATTGCAGCCTCCGGTGTATACTCGCAACATTTTATAATAGTTTTCATGTTTATATTTGTTTGATTATTAATCCCCAAAATAAATACTTATACGGTCGTATAGTTTTTAGTAGTCTCACAATCATACATGATGCAGATAGTTGTAATCGATTGTAAAGTTTAGTAACAATATGTGCCCATATAATTTATGTATTCAGGTTTGCGCATATGCCATTCGAGATTGTAAAATCCCCATCACGCTTGAACATAGCCAACCGGGTTCCCGTCAGCAATAGGGCCCAGAACTAATCAGTATTCGCTCATCATAACAATGAGTCCCGTAAAGCGTCCGTACGAGCGCTTAGATTGTAAGTACGGGAGCCGTGCGATACGATTTTTCTTGAACTTCCCAAATCATCGTAAGGTCCCTCGCAAATGTGTGACCGCTACACAAGATATCGCAGACATCGTACGATATCCCAACTCCACGAAATCGTCGATAATCCGCCGTAGGTAAAACAATTGTACGGCGCCCCGATCATTTGTGACCTAGGCATAAAACCAGGTCCTCTTGACAAAGTATTCAGTTTCTGACTGAGGGGGCGCTCTATCATATCATCCGGGGGCTGTTTGTAATGATTGTGTATATTATTGCCACATAACGATTACTTGTGCACGGACAACGCGATATTACTTCATTTTTCGGTGACATTGTGTCAATGCCAATAAGATTATTCGACCTAATTACAAACGTGGTGTACGAACATTAATCTTTCTTCTTGCTCACGGAAACTACCACTCAGTAAAAGTGTTAGAATGTCAATAGATTCATGAAGTATTTTTATTTTTTTTACTACAGACTATGTATAACAGAGAAGAAAAACCAGAAGACCGCTTAAAAAGTGGATTTTATGGAAATGTGTTCATATCGATCCAAGTTTAACAAATGATTTTAAACTACGTTTGTTGAGGGAATGAACATGAACATTAAATGAATTATCATCCAACATGCATATATATATCATCTTTCCAAATGACATTTGCTGCGCCCTTACATTTACTGCACCCTTTAATTTTGTATTGATTCAATATACTTGTTTTTAGATTTACTTCAATTATATGAAACAATCTTATATCGATGTATAACATATATTATGATCGATCATTATGTAGAGTGTATTGTTTATTCAACTTTGATATCTAGTTTACAGCCATGTTCCTTTCAAATACTATATTACCTATCAAATACATGATTTTCTAAATACTAATCATTTAAAATCATGGGTTTATAATAGTTCCTTATAATATGTCAGAGTTGAAATATATTTAGGGGAAAAATGAAAACCAACCATTAGAAATCTTTATGTTTTAGTATCAGATATCATATTTTCGCGTAACCCATTGACTATTTGATGAAATTACAGTTATTTGTTAAGGAGCAGGCTAGCGCACCGGCTCTTAATCTTGTTATGGTATGTCCGGTAAACGTATGTTGCACTACTTATTGTCGTCCCTGCACAAATTGTTGTCGGCGACAATTTGTGCACATTTTTGCAAAAACCTCAAACGACAAATTGTCGTCGGCGACAATTTGTGTTGCTCGTTCCAATCTCCCAGGCGACAATTTGTCCAGGCAAAATGAAACTAAGCTGCACAAATAGTCGCCGCTCGCACAAATTGTCGTCAGTCGCTGTTATCAAGCAATGACGATTACAAAGATGATGAGGATGATGATAATAATATGATAATCAGTGTTGGGGGACTCGAGGCCGGCCTCGTCGTCGACACTAACTCTTCTGAGTCCTCAGCCTCGCCCTTACCTAAGAAACCGATGATTTGGACTCGTCATAATGTAGAGTTTAGTAGCTGTATCAAGCTTATAACACTTTTGCTCCTTTGTTGTGTGCGTGTGCGTGTGTATGTTGGGTATGTGGTGTGTGTGTGTGTGTGTGTGTCACTTTAAACAAAGTGTGTGTGTGCCTGGTGTCTGGTGTGTATGTGTGGAGTGTGTTCGCGTGTTTTTTTGTTGTGTGTGTGTCTGTGTGTGTGTGTGGGGGGGGGGGGGGGGTGGGGGGGGGGGGGGGGGGGGGGGGGGGGGGGGGGGCGGGGGGGGGTGGGGGGGGGGGGGGGGGGGGGGGGGGGGGGGGGGGGTCAGGGGGGGGTGGTACTCGTAATATGGATTCCCCCATATAAGCGTAATAATACAGATTAGCAATAATTTACTTGTGGCGAAGGATAGTTCTACGGGACAGTATAGGTATGGCATATACATAAGAAAAAAGATTGCATTGCGCTTGTGGTTACTGATACGTGTAATCCCCATCACTTCCTAGTCG
>JBAMJV010010700.1:0-42848 GCA_037951105.1 Echinarachnius parma | reverse complement strand
GGGGGTTATTGTCTTGGGGGGGATATTCCAGGGGGTAGTTGTCCGGCATATTCCGGGGGGTAGTTGTCCGGGGGGTAATTATCTGGGGGTAATTGTCCGGGGGGTAATCATCCGGGGGGTAGTTGTCTTGGGGGGTAATAATCCGGGGGGTAGTTGTCCGGGGGGTAATTGTCCGGGGGGTAATTGCCCGGGGGGTAATCATCCGGGGGGTAGTTGTCTTGGGGGGTAATAATCCGGGGGGTAGTTGTCTGGGGGGTAGTTGTCCGGGGGGTGGTTGTCCGGCGGGTAATTGTCCGGGTGGTAGTTGTCCGGGGGGTAGTTGTCTTGGGGGGTAGTTGTCTTGGGGGTAATTGTCTTGGGGGGTAATTGTCTTGGGGGGTAATTGTCTTGGGGGGGTAATTGTCTTGGGGGGGTTATTGTCTTGGGGGTAATTGTCTTGGGGGTAATTGTCCTAGGGGGTAATTGTCCGGGTGGTAGTTGTCCGGGGGGTAATTGTCCTAGGGGGGTAGTTGTCCGGGGGAGGGTAATCGTCCGGGGGGTGGTTGTCCAGGGGGTAGTAGTCCGGACACGATATTAAACCTAATCATAACTTAGAAAGGCAAATTTCTACTCACATCCGTAATAATGTTATTGTGGGGTTAACATAATAAACACTGTTGCCAATAGTGTTAGTATGCGTATAAATTATATCATAACTAACAAGATTTGTAGTATAAAATTAGATTGATAAACTGTTGTCGTTAGACAATAAGTCCAGTTTATTCTAATTGCCATGTTTTATTTTTACATTCTAGTATAGGTCCTGTTAGTACAAATTCATGTTAATGGGTCCATCGATCAGTTCAAATGGTAAATATTCACCCAATTGAAACTAAATTTACGATCACGATCTCTTACTCAGGAAAGAATAATACACCTACCTCATTCAAATAATACATACAAAACCAGTGTTTATTATTTTACTACCAATTGATTAGTACTCACTAGTGGCTTTAATGTGTATGTTTGCTTTGATTAGCCTAGGTTAAAGTATGAGTCTTATCTAGATTTGCACTCGTGTGGAAAGTACTGATACAAATAAAATACATACTCTTAAAAGGCATAGTTGAGTTTTGGTATAGAGGGCGCTACACAAAGTATTCGTTTTGTCAGATAATGAACAACTGAGTGTCAAATTTAAAAGAGCATAACAATTTAATGACAGAATAAACATTATTTGACAAAAATAGGTTAAAAATGTCTGAAATAACCATAAACATAACCATTTGTAATAGTGGGGGCCCCGCAATTATTCAATAATAATAATGAACTAGCATTTCAAAAAAATTATAAAAATCCTTTCTCTTTTAACAAATCTACAAAAGAGGTTTTAAAGGGATAGTTGAGTTTTGGTATAGAGGGCGCTACACATAATAATTGTTTGTGAGATAATGACAAACTGAGTGTAAAATTGGAAAAAACATAAAATTGTAATGACCGAATAAACTTTATTTGATCAAAATCGGTTCAGAAACGGCTGAAATATCCATAAACGTAACCTTTTGTAATAAATGTGGGGCCCCACAATTATTAGATAATTTTGAACCAACCGTTACAAATATTAAACAAATGTATCCTCTTTTCAAAGATTTTCAAAGAGGTTTGTTAATAGTTGTTGATTATCACTCGAGCTAAGCACTATTTTTACGAACCATCACATGCATAATATATTTTAAAAATGTAAAATGGTTGAAACCAATGAGTTTTTAGAGAGCGCCCTTTTGAGTTTGAACGGCTCTTTTTGAATGATAACATGCTTTTTACCTAGTCGTTTGTAACTTTCGAGCATGGTGGAGTTATAACTATTAGTCTGCAATGTAATGGCGTAGGTTTTGGTTTCTAACATTGAGTTTGACCAAAACTGTACTCTCTTTACCAGAACTCAACTATCCCTTTAAAATACACATACAGTTGCTGATTATTTATCTATCTAATCACTATTTCAACAAAAAATCACATGCACAACATAGTATCTAAAATGGTTGAAACCAATGAGTTTTTAGAAAGCGCCCTTTTGAGTTTTAAAGGCTCTTTTTGTAATTGTTGTAATGTTATGGTGCAGGTTTGGGTTACTAAAATTAAGTTTGACTAAAACTGTACTCTCTTTACCAAAACTCAACTATCCTTTTAACACAGCAAAAGCTTATTTACATATATTCTGTATATAATTTAAACAGATATTATACAATATACATATTATAAAAGTGCAGCTTTTTTAGCGAGCTTAAAAGCGTTTAGTATAATGAATTCACACCAAACCCTGTAACTGAGAATTTATGTTATTGTCGGTGTAGGAGGGGTAAGGGTTGGGGCCGTTTGAAAAAGTTTCAATAAGTCATGTTTGAAACATGTAAAACAAATACAACTGATGTACATTATTTACTTTCATCGTTTTCAGGTTCGGGACACGAGACAACAGCGCCAACAACCAGACCAACCACAAGTCCAACAACGAGACCAACCACTAGACCATCAACCACACAGCGAATCACCAGCCCATCAACATCGACCACGTCATCTACGTCATCTACTTCTACGTTACCTACGCCGACCACAAAGGGACACGGTGTTAAAGGTAAACTAGTAACTTGTGTCTGAAAAAATCTGATCTGCGAGTAACTGAAATATCTTTAAAAAATGTTAAATAATAATTTTTTTTAAAATAATGACGGAGCAGATACTTACCACCACCTTCTAAGGCTAAAGTAATTTCAATGTAAAGCTAAACTACAACATAAACAACGACTGTCACTATAGTATTGAAATATTGAAATTGGTTCGAACTATGTAGAGGTCATTACACTCCGTCCCTTTCAATTACAGATCTTAATCAAATCGAGGGAATAAGACCAACACTAACAGACTAAATTGAAAATGGAACGAACTATTGACCCTAAAACAGCAACAACAAAAAAATGCAACATGTTGCATGTATAACCAAAACTCTAAAATTGTCAATCACAATAAGTAATACAATTTTTATTAATTGAACACCTACAAATATTTCGGAAAGTCAAGTTCGAACGAAAATATCTATTTTCTTTTGAAATGACCATTAAATAAAATAAAATGAAATTAACCTTTTTCTACCAAATTACTGTATCGTTTACGATATAACATAAATCACAATATGACAATTACAATTGATATGATTTCATTGTTGGTAAATAGGAACAGCATTATGTTACCTGCAGAGCATGCTAGTCGAGGAGAGTCTTATTGTTTTATAAAATATAAAATCAAGATATCAAATATTTTAGGAGCAATTACAACGGATTTACAATATTTCAAAAAGTAGTTATTCGAATGTTTATTTACAGGGTTGCATGCCAAATCATTCTCTACGAGATATCTTTTCAATGATCTCCGGGACCTATAACGAGAGTTTATATCCTCCATGTTGATCATAATATCATTTCCATTATCATATCGCTTGATTTTGTCACCTTCTCACCATGACGCCTTAATGCCAGTTGGCTTGTCAGTTAACATGGTTAACAGCCTCGTAAAACTCCTCCATTTCGTCCGGTCAGGAGTCAATGCTTTGACTTTCTAGAAGTTGCTCTTCTCTTTCTGGGTAATTTCTTTTAACTGAACCTCCCATATTTTTCTTGGTCGGCCTTTTAATATTTTTTTCTGTGGTTTCCAGACATACATTGCATCGCTTGATATGCTGTTTATTCCTCTACTTGTCCTTACTCCTTACAGATGATCTGATCTGCCCTACTCAGTCACCAACGGAAGTAAAAGAAGGAGCTGCTGCTAATGAAAATGGTAAGAAGCATATTAACATATTAACGCTGAAGAAACCGGAATATAAACAACCTCTGATTACTGTGTTGCATTCAAACCAACACATTATGATCTGCACTTTCGACCAGGCATGAAGGTGCATACTCAATTTGATACGATGTAATATATTTCCATTTTTGAAAACACACGAATTAAATTACAAGAAGAACAGGCCTGACTCTAAATTTCAAAATATACCTTGCCATGTACGCAATATCATATCAAAGGCATTATCTGTGTAAAATAAAAACAAGAGTACCTCGCTTAATGTACAATCTCGCTTACTTATTTTCCTTCACAGTTGTTGGACAGTGCAACGCATCTACACTGAGAGTTGCTCTAGGTGTATGCGCAGTAAGTGATCTATTTGAACTTAAAGAACCATTTGATGTAGTTAAATACAATCGTAACACTTCGTTATTGCGGGACAGCATGTAAAACAACGAATGCTAAGACTTTTAAAGCTGATAGAGTAAGTTATTATGATGTTTGTTCTTTTTTTGCACAGATTGAGATTTAATGTTTTTTCTCCTAAGAACAAAAATAAATTGGTGAATGTCAAATGATTTTAATTATAAAGAACAATATTTTCTACTGTGCTTGACAAGTTGATCCTGGTTTAATATTAAAAAGTACCATTACATTGTCAATTAATGGTTTTGTAATGTAATTAATGATTCATTTAATTAATTTAATAAAACATTGACCAATGCAACAACAACGAAACACAAAATACATATAAGACGTAACAATGCTCCAAAAAGTACACAGACAAAATGTTTTCTACAAATAAATACTACATGATAACTAACATTACATCGTTAAAAGATGACACTAACGGTAATGTATCTCTCTTTCAATTATGATTTCTCGAAGATTTGCTTTTAGAATATATAACGGAGGTGTTCTTAAATCATATTTTATACTTGAAGAAATGTAATCAAAAGTAGAAACACACTACCTTTAACTCTATAAGGCCTAACTGCGGCCACATTGTGTCTCCAGCAATATCTTAGTTTGCCCCTTTTACGAAACTTATAGAGACTTTTCCTCAAATTTTATTTCAACAATTTTGCTATAATATTTGACCCCATTGGTCACTTTCCGTTTCCATGGCAACCATGAAATTAAGATGATGTTTGCCATTTTCTCAAATAAAATGAGCAAAGTTTGGCAAAGCTTAGTCTTGCCGTTCGATGCCATAAGTTCGCTAATGTGGCACTGATCCCCAATGACAATGACACATCATACCAGACAAGTCAACACGAGATATCTTTATCATCCTTCTTCTTTCAGGTCATCATCGTGGTCCTCGTCGTGGTTGGCGTTCTCATTTTGTTTCGGAGAAGGCGGCGCCGCCCGGAACTCGAACAGGAAGATCCAGAAAATGAAGTCCATGACACCGAATCAATGATGCTGACTGAACCAGATGTGAATTCAAATGGTAAAGGATGAAATTGTAAATTATCACATCATATAGTTTACTGTTTAAGTCTAAATACTTATTTGATCACGGACACTATAACAAAGTGAAAGCAGTAGCTAGTCCGGTGGACATTTGTTTTTGTATTATCCATTTGGGTTTCTGTCAGGATTGAAAACTGTTTCTGGGACCAAAAACACTGCGGATGAGTGTGTTCTTTCCGGTGTGACAGGGATAAGTGTCCACCCAGGGATAATTGGCAGTGACGTCATTCGGACAGGTTTAAAATCCCGATTTTGTCCGTTTTCGAGCCTTCATACAGACGGAGACACACATACACACTCCAACACAAACATACAGACATACACACATCCATACGGACATCAAACGAACAGTAATTTACTCATTATGTACACTTAACTCATTCATGACGTCACATCGACGCGTTTGACGTCACTCATACAACATAACCGTTTTTGTGTGTTTATTCAATAAAATGAACTTTAATACATATCAATTGAACTGATCTGCCACGAAACATTGCTTTTACACGTGACACACACACAAAACCCACATTGACGGAGTGATTTTGACAGATATCAATTGTTTTAGTTTGCCCCGGACACCTGGACAATATCCCTGCCACACCGTCATGGAAATACATACTAAACACGTCATACATCACAAAATTAAACATGCTTGTATTGTAGATCAATTAATTATTCATCAATAAATAACTTTCTACCCATTCCTAGTAATCATAAGTACTATAATCAATCAAGAAAACAAATCTTGTAAATTTCATCTAAAAAGTAAACCCCTGTGTAATTAAATCATTATTATCATTATTATTCGATCCTATAATGATCTGTAGCAGGGTGATTCGAACGAGAAACAAAATCTCCTTCCCTTATTGACTCGTACTGATTATTGCAGGTAGAAACACATTTTTTTAAAATAATAAACTGTAAGTGTTTCATTATTTACATCGTGTTCCCTTTCAGATGTAGGCACGGACGGTGACTCTGGGTTGAAGGAAACTCCACCGAGCAGGTAAATATTTCACACGTAAAGGTTGTACTACATATAATGTTTGTAATTAATATAGCATCAGAGCTAAGTAATGACTTGGTATTTCCCATTTTTGTACAATTCACACAAACTGTTTGTGTGTTGAAAAAAGCCACCTATTTACAACCTAATGTATCGAGACATACGGGGAACACATGTATTTCAACATTCCTCCTTTTTAAGGACATGGGGGATGGGGGTGGGGGGGGGGGGAGGGTGTGGGTGGACACGGACTACCTTCTCTTCGTACAACCTGTCTGTACGAGTAACTATACATGGTCTACTAGGCACTCGCCTTTCAGAAAATCATAACTGTCCCTTATACATGTCAAAACCTAGCTATATCCTTTGTACATTTGTGTTAACAGGAGGACAGGCCGTACTGGATCGTTCTTTCGTAGACCACCGAAGCTGTTCGCACTTTTCTTTGTGACTACGTGTCTTGTCCCTGGTGTCTATTTGAACAAGTGCGTCGTAGGAACAGACTTCTATGAAATTTACAAGTATGAACTAACCTTGGATACAGCCGACGTCACCTGCACAGCTGCTCTCGCTGGCATGCCACAACCGTTCTTTTACCACAACCAGATCGATCCACGGGGACTGAAACCAGGTCAGGAGGGACGCGTTGATGTCGATGTTTCAGTAGCGCAGAGAAACATGTCAATTTCCCTTAGTATCACTAAGCTAACGATAACCGATGATGGCGACTATGTGGTAACTGTGGCGGAAAAACGTCAGGACGATTTGCGTGTCAAGACATTTTCTACTCATGTCGCGGTCTCATCTCTACCTGGAAAGGCCGAGTGTGAAGTTCAGACGACTAGAATTCTGGTCCGCGGTTGGCTGACTATCCGTTGTAATGCTACAGCAGGCAGTGTCGACAACGAGGGGAATCTAATCTGCCACCAGAACGCTAGGCAACTACGATACAGTCAACCTGTATCGCATGCTGGTGACCAGTTAACTGCTGTATTCTGGATGGACCCTACGCAGCAAGTTGGATGCTGTTCAGCTAACAGTACCGCCATGGTCGTTTTGAAATCCTGTGAGGATTTCAGGTACCTACCTCGTGAATCAACTGGTTCTTCATTCAGCTCCAGCACTGCATCAACATTTTTTTCTTCAACTCCACCGACCACAGGTACTGTATGAGTTACTTTACTGTATGACTGTACTATGAATGCAATCATGATGAATGAAAAAGTTCCTAGAATGCCTTACGTTTGTACGAAAGTCAGTTGGAATCGATCGCTAGTGATCTGACTTCGATGTTCCTTTCTTTTTTCTGATAGATTAAACTTTCATATATCAGAAAAAAGAAGAGAAAATACAATGACAATATAATTCAGAAGTACGTTATAGGTATTTTGGCTATGTAGTCTCAAATATTCAAACCTGTTCATCGTTTACTTCAAATGAAAATCAGGTACAAATTTGTACATTTAAAATGTAGCCGGTGGCATCTATAAGACACATAAGCACAAACAAATTGTCAATGAATTCTAATATATTCAACACTCAAAATATTTCGGAGAGTCAAGTTCGATCGACCATATCTATTTAATTTGAACTCCATTTTGATCATATTGTTTTTATATCATATCGCTTGATATTATGTTTATTCATCGTATTGTCCTTACAGGTGATCTGAGCACTACTCCGTCACGACCGGAATTCCCTGAAGGTAAGAAGTACATGTAGTAATACTGCTAATATATTGTATGTATATAGGGCTCAATACAATACTTGCTAAGTGCTGATGGAACCGAAATATAACAACCCTTGATAACTAGGTTCAATTCAAGCAAACACATTGTAATGTGCAATTTCAATTCCCGGGAAAACATACAACCACTAGAAGGCGCATATAACCATGTTAATACGTATATATATTTGCTACATTTGCTATAATTGAAGCTACTGAAGAAAGTAAAGACGAAAAGGTGTGACTCTACTATTACTCATCATAACTTTAAAATACACCTCGATATCAAATGAGCAAGTATCATTATAGGGATTTAGTAACTTTGTTGACATGTGCAAAAACTGGGGAATGGTTGAACAACTTTGTACGTCTGTGATCTGATATGTCCACTGAGTGATGTGTTAAACTTCATGGTAAATGAATGTCAAGTAATACTCCTTGCACTTACTTTGTACACAGTTATAACTTTTAAAGTGGATAATTGAAAATACGAACACTTTAATCCTAAATATCCCTTTTTTAAGAAAGGGCAATTCGGAAAACCGAAACCTGTTCCATGCCGCCTTTTATTGTTAATACAAATGCAACAAGGTAAAGAGAACCAATAGGGTTCTATAAGTAAGTTTTTGTGGATTTTGACAATGTTACTAGTTCCCTTTAGAAAAACACGATCTGCATTAACAAACGATGTATTGATTTGTGCAAGAAATGTTTGGGTGTCACAAAGACTGGTCTTAACCGAAAAGTGTTATTTATATGGACACAAATGTCAGTAGTGACTAGAATTTGACTTGATCTCGTTACGAGTAAGAATTATTATATTTTAAGGTGCAGTGTTCAGATCTAAGCATACCTCCATTATTATATGGGAGTGTATCCGTATCAGTTGTGTTGTTATAAATGCCCACATTTATGAATCAAATTTGAACAGTGGTGTAGCATGGTGCGACTATAACGGGAAGGGGGTGGGGATGCACATGAGTCATTGGAACATATGCACACTACGAACATGTATGCATTTTCCTTATTTTTCAAAAATGTTTTACAATTGTCACTGTTTTTGTTGTCGGTAAGGGGAAGGCACGTATCTCCGTGCCAACAGTAGCTGCTCCACTGGTTTTGAAAAAAAGCTTATTACATACCTAATTTAACATAATTCCTTTATCCTTGTCCCTCACAGCTCAAGCATCTTCACTGACTACTGGCGTATCTGTATTTGTAGTAAGTTTCCTTTTGAAGTTAAAGGGTACCACCATCCAAAATAGTATTCTTATAAATAAAATGTAACATCTTTAGTAGTCCATTCCATCAACAAATTCACAAACAAATGTTTCCAGAAACAAATATGTAATTGGAAAACGCATCACCATTCTAAAGCATCACCATTTCTAAAGCATTGGTGCTGTGTGCTGTGTGCTGTGTGCAGGGCAGTGATTTTGTGTCTCCAGAAATTGTTTTAAAATTTCACTTTCTGTGTATTTGTAGGACTTTTTAATTGTAAAAGGACAGTTTTGCTTAATATGGAAACAGGATTCTCAACTCTATGAATGCTTTTTAGTGATAAAGGAGCTTTTTTAAAGCTAGTTGGTTATGGCAAGATAAGCTTTTTGAGCCAGCCAACTTTTGATGTAGTACTGTGTGGTCCCAGGTATCAACATCTGCGTAGTGGTGAACACATCATTCACTATCATAGTAATCTGTTGGAGTCCAGTATTTCTTACATTTGATTACTTACCTAATGCTACAAATCATTTGACATTTGCTGGTAAGCATATAAACTTGATATTTGATGATGAAAACAGAGATTTCTACATGAGATTATAATACCAGACAAGCCATCATTTCTGCTTGGTCATGG
This sequence comes from Echinarachnius parma, assembly GCA_037951105.1. Lineage (NCBI taxonomy): Eukaryota > Metazoa > Echinodermata > Echinoidea > Clypeasteroida > Echinarachniidae > Echinarachnius > Echinarachnius parma. The sequence goes on along the minus strand of JBAMJV010010700.1, from coordinate 32,957 downwards.
ACATGGAGGCGGCCATCTTGGACTTCTGCAGTCAACATACTCACATCTAGACAGCAGCTACATGCAAGTTACTGTTATGTGTGATCTCATTTATCTCTTTATTATCAACTTAACTCTGTAATCAATATTTCTTGATTATATTTGGATCACCAAACATTATATTTGAGACTGAGCTTAATTACTTGAGCTGACGGATGACAACTTGATGCTGGAGTTGGATACATTTTAAATTGAAGTTATTATTATAAATCAGCCTTTGAAGTCAACTTATGTTTGCATATTGAGGTTTCATCTGCCTTCAATTATGGAATCTACTCTGAGACTTTTGTTTTTGCTGTTTGTAATCCATCATATTTACAAATCATTCTGCCCGGAGTCTGACACTGAACAGACTATCACTAACATTGTATCAACCACCCCATTTTCTTCTGGGAGCTACTGGAAAAGGAACACCAAACTGCCTGGATGCGAATGTCTGGCAACAACCATGAGCCCTGGGAACTTAACAGCAAGAAGCAGACGACTAGTCATCTTGTCCTTGCTTCTTAGTGGCGGACTGGAACTCAATCCTGGCCCTGACTCGGTCTCCTCTCCATGTGGACACTGCGGATATGAAGTGAGAGACACTGATGCTGGCGTAGCATGCGACAATTGCAACGTCTGGTTCCACTGCCGTTGTGTAGGAATGACAGATAACCACTACAATCGTCTATGTAACAATTCCAACATATCCTGGATATGTAACTGTGGATTTCCTAACTTCACACATGGATTGTTCAATACCTACCTCTCCATTGAGACATCAAACTCTTTCACTCCTCTCGGAAGTATTGAAGATGCTCAGGCTTCAGTAAACTGCGATACCACAGGCTCGGCGAACATCTCCCAGTCTTCCTTCTTACCAAGGTCAACATCAACGCCAAGGAGGACCAATGTTGAGAAGAAGAAAGGATCACGCCGTTCTAAGCTGAAGGGAATGCAGATCAACTGTAATGGACTTAAATCTGACAAGAGCAGAGTAGATTTCCAGGCAGCTATTGTACAGCACAATCCAGACATCATATTTGGCTGCGAATCAAAGCTGGATGATGGAATTCCCACTTACTCAATCTTCCCAGATAACTACGAAGTCTATAGGAAAGACCGCAATGCTTTTGGTGGAGGGGTGTTTGTTGCTCTAAAGATGGACCTTGTGTCAGTAATGCGACCGGAATTTGATTGCACCTCTGAAGTAATCTGGGCTTCCATTGACTTTGCAAAAAATGGATCACTGTATGTAGGCAGCTTCTACAGACCCCCTGGTGCTAACAGTGAAGTAATTGATGAACTGCAAAGAAGCATCAATGCCATCATGCAAAAGCGCAGGAAACTGCCTACCCTCCTTCTGGCTGGAGATTTCAACCTTCCGGACATCAACTGGAATGATCTCACCACCTCCAATCCTAGAACGCAAGCTGTTCATTCACACTTCCTGAACTTCGTAAATGGATGCAGCCTCACCCAGTTGAGCAAGGAGCCTACACGACCATCCTCTGGAAATGTCCTGGACCTCATCCTTACGACTATACCAGCAATTGTGCGCAATACACAAACAACACCAGGGATTAGTGATCACCATATTGTCCTTTTTGACATTGATATGCGTCCTGAACTACAGAGGAAACCTGTTCGGACAATTTACCAGTATGACAAAGCAAACAAACTAGACATAAAGGCACAGTGTTCTCAAATGACTGCATCGTACATGGAAAGAAAACCAGATGAGTTTACAGTAGAGGAGAACTGGCTCTTTTTCAAGAACTCCATGCTCTCAATCATGACCCACATTCCTCACCGGAAATCAAAGTCCAAGGTCAGCCATCCATACATCACCAAGAGGATCACCAGAGAGATGGACAAGAGGGATAGGCTGTACAAGAAAGCGATTCGGACAAGATCACAACATGACTGGGAAACGTACAAGACGAAAAGAAACTCTGTCCAGAGATTGAAAGAACTGGCCCACAACGAATATCTGAATGATGTGGTGGGGGAAAGCCTTCTGTCTGACCCAAAGAAATTCTGGAGATACGTCAAGGCCCAGAGGAGAGAATCTGCTGGGATTCCAACACTCAAGGTTGAAGGTAAAATGTACTCAATCAATGAAGATAAAGCTAAGGCTCTGAATACTCAGTTTTCTTCAGTCTTTACTCGCGACAATAACACATCGGTACTACCTGACAAGGGCCACTCACCATACGAGCCAATTGAGAACCTTCTCATCAGCAGCCCAGGTGTTAACAAACAACTAAATGGACTCAAGATCAACAAGGCTAGTGGTCCTGATGAGCTACCTGCAAGAATGCTAAGGGATTATGCAGATGAGATCACACCTCTTCTTACCCACCTCTACCAACAGTCGTATGATAACGGAGTCCTACCAAAGGATTGGTTGAGAGCTAGAGTGACAAGCATATATAAATCAGGCGACAAAAGTGACCCATCTAACTACAGACCTGTGTCCCTCACATGCATATGTTGCAAGATCCTGGAGCACATCATTCTGAGCCACATGTCCAAGTTTCTGGCAACAAACGACATCCTCACTCCCAATCAACACGGATTCCGGCAAGGACGATCCTGTGAAACCCAGCTTGTGGAAGCCGTTAATGATTGGGCTAGCAGCATCAACCAGCAGCACCAAACTGACGCGATCTTCCTTGACTTCAGCAAGGCATTTGACAAGGTGTCACATCGAAAGCTAGTTCACAAGCTAAAGTTCTACGGAATCCAAGGATCAACTGTCAACTGGATCCATGGTTTCCTGACTGGCCGATCCCAAACTGTGTCAGTAAATGGAGCCTCATCGCCATCAGCGGATGTCATCTCTGGGGTCCCTCAGGGATCGGTCCTTGGTCCGGCCTTGTTTCTTGTGTACATCAATGACATATGTGAAGACGTATCATCATCAATAAGACTCTTTGCTGATGACTGTGTCTTGTACCGCAGTATCCACACAAGAGATGACCACATAGCCTTACAGCAGGATCTTTCCACACTGGCAGAATGGGCAGACCTTTGGGATATGTCATTCAATGTGAAGAAATGTGCCCACATGTGCATTTCTTTGAAGCGGCATCCCTTGAACTTTGACCTCAACATCAATGGGAAAGCAGTTCCCAAAGCTACCTCCTATAAATACCTTGGAGTCACAGTGGCAAACAATCTGAGCTGGAACACCCATGCACAGAAGATCCAAGCGAAAGCTGCAAGAACTCTTGGAGTTGTACGCCGAGCCCTTGGGAAATGTGAACAGAAAGTCAAGGACATTGCATACAAGCAGCTTGTAAGACCCCAGTTGGAATATGCCTCATGTGCATGGAATCCACACACCCAAAGGGAGATCAAACTGATAGAGAGCATACAGAGACAAGCTGCCAGATTCGTCCTTCATGACTATAGAAGAGAATCTAGTGTCACCACCATGCTGTCATCTCTTGGCTGGGACACGCTACAACACCGCCGCTTGCTCAATCAATGCGAGATGCTCTTCAAAGTACACCACAAACTTGTCCAGATCTCCTTGCCTCCTGACATCCGACTTATCACAGGCATCACCAGACCACAACGAGTACAACATCACAGCCACAACTTCAGATTCAGCCAACCATTTTTCCGAGTTAACTGCTACATGTACAGCATGTTTCCCAGAGCAGTCCGTGTCTGGAACACTCTCCCAAGCACCGCTGTCCCTGCAAATTCAATTCTTGGCTTTAGGGGCGCGGCACCACCTGCCATACAGACTATGGTGCCGCCCCTGCCCCTGAAGATGTTGTAACGAGGGACACACCTGCACCACCTGCACACTGCACCCTGCACACTGTATATAGTGCACGGAGAACAACCACCATCACTTCACCAACACCACATCACCAACAGCACGCAACACAGCACAGCCCTCTCCAGGACAGCGTTAACGCTTTTGGGAGAGTAATTCTTCAAGGTTCAAGGTTCAAGGTTTATGGGTCTGCATGTACGAAGATTACTTTGTCCAGAGCGAAAAAATCGTCCGGGATTCTATTGTCTCCAGAAGTACGCATGAATATTATTGGCGCACTCGCAAATGTTTAGCCCGTACGGAACCTGGAAATAATAGTGGTTCCGTAAGTGGTGGTGATTAATTGCTTTATTTTTTAATTACACAACCCTTTGCAAAATATTGGGTATCTATTTGATATTACAAAAGGGTACCACAACATATAGTTGTGTGTTGTTTTTTCCTGGTGGTCCCCTTTAAAAGTACCATATTATGCAATCAAAATTAATATAAACACTTCTTTATTGAATGAATGGTTTGTGCGTGTACACTAATGGATGCAAATACATTAAAGCTAATTTTGGATATTATTTCTTTTGTTCTTTTTGTATAGGTTGAGATTTAATTTTCAATGTTAAGAAAAAAAACTTATTGGTAATGCACTGCAACATGATTGGTGAATGTATACGACATTATGCAATTTGTTTGTTCGAAGTGTAACATCATCTACTCGCACAATGTTTGGCCAAGATTAGGTACATCCATCGTACAGCCTTCCCGTTTGATGCCATAAGGGCTTAAATGTGGCACTGCTCCCCAATGACAATGACATCATACAAGACAAGTCAACACGAGATATCTTTGTCATCCTTCTTCTTTCAGGTCATCATCGTGGTCCTCGTCGTGGTTGGCGTTCTCTTATTCGTGTTTCGGAGAAGGAGGCGTCACGGGGAACGCGACCAGGTAGATCCAGAAAATGAAGTCCATGACACCGAATCGATGATGCTGACTAAACCAGACGTAAATTCAAATGGTAAAGGATGACATTGTAAACTATCAAAGCATATTGTTTAATGTGACTATGATGGGTAGTGTGCGATGGAGCAAAGTCTAAATTCTTATTTGATCACGGACACTTTAAAGAAGTGAAAGCAGTAGCTAGGCCCGTTGACATTTGTTTTTGTATTATCCATTTGGGTTTCTGTCAGGATTGAAAAGTATTTCTGGGACCAAAAACAGTGTGGATGGGTGTGTTCTTTCCGACAGGAAAATGCATACTAAGCTCGTCATACATCACAAAATGAAACAGGTTTTTATTGTATATTAATTAACTATTCAACGATTTTGAAAATGGGTTTGTACCGATTTCCAGTCACCATGTACTTGAATAAATGAAGAAAACATATGTCATTAATTTCATGTAAAATAGAAACCCTTGTGTGCCCTGTGTAATAGTCGTTATCAGCGGTAAAACCTTGTTCTATGGACTATTGTATTTTTCTTAAATGTATTGTTCACGTTTATTATTTCGAACAAGTAATTGTTTAATTAAATTTGTAGCATACATTTCGAATTGACTATCATTAGTTCATTCATGTGTACACTTTGTTACTGAACATGTATTAACCGTCGTATTTTTTCATTCAATCTTTTTACTGTCTCCAAAGATGATCAGCTCGACCAGGAAGATCCGGGAAATGAAGTCCAGGACACCGAATCGGTGAAGCTGTAGGAACGAGATGAGAATTTAAACGGTAAAGAATTGAATTCTTAATTAACTGGATGTGGTATATATCACATGCTACCTGTTTCTGCAATAAGGTCTAGAATTCCGAAATATCTTTCTAAAGAGCAGTGTCACCATACCAAGTGCGAGTATTCACGAGACCTCTTTCCCATGTTTATTATTTCAGGTCATCATCGTGGCCCTCGTTGTTCGTGATTCGGAGAAGGCGGCATCGTCCAGAAGTCGATCAGGAAGCTCCAACAGATGATGCCGTGAATTTGAATCGTCGACAATGCTTAAGCGGACCAGATGAGAACTCAAACCGCGGCAAAGCGTGACGACATTAAAGATCAGAACACGACGCCATTAACTTTTGAAATTGTGTGATGGAGAAGTATATACAGACTATCTTGTTTGATCATGAGCCCTACTTTAATAGTAGAAGCTGTCTGAACCTTTGTAAACAAATTAGTTTATGCGCCTTATATAACACTGAACCAATGGGTATTTTGCAATGTGTGCAAGGCGTTCGCAAAATGGCACTGCGCGTCTGATTGACAGATCTAAACCACATTGGGAAGATATCAACAACTCTTCTGAATAAACATTGTGCGTTCTTTATGATTTATGAGACTGACACGACCGGCAGTTATCATGCTTTGCGGTAGACATGGATGTGTAGCCATGGTGTAGTCTGTGATTATGGTGATAAAGACATATGCCATCGCCGGTGACAATTTTGCATCGTTACAGTCAACGACGAAACCAGCGACGACGGCGTAACACAAAATTAGATGATATTTGCGTTTGAATATACGGTCATTTTGTACCCATCAGCATAAAATGGGAAGTATGGATTGTTTTTCTAGGCTATTGTAGATACATAGCCGCTGCGGCAAAGGGTCATATTGCAAAGTTTAATGTCTTGGAAGAGGTTTGTAATAAATAGTGTTTTATATACATAATTATGATAACATAGTGTACATTGACTTTTTGGTATAATGTTCTACTAATGCCGTGTTATATGTTACGTAAAATCAGTTATGACTATGCTCTTTGTGAGAAACGATGGGCTTGAAATAAGAATGTAAGATTTAAACGACACATGCTGATATTCCTGATTACTCAACTTATTCAACATTTGTTATTGTCTTTCATTGTGAAAACTCATCACGATCATATCATGCAGTTATTTTTATACAAACTTGTACAGTTGCTTTTATTTATCATAACCATCTTTTATAATTAAGTGGAGAATAGAGATTGCATAATTATGGTAACGCCTTTTTCTTGAATGTGCTTTTATCATGTTCATTAACTTTCGAATAACGTATGTCAATATCATATACATGTATGTATGTGTATTTGTACGTGAACTATTTTTTACCATTTTTCCAATTTCTCATTTATACGGCTGCCGTGTTCATATGTAAATGAATAATGATTGCGAGTAGCTCGGGTAGTTTAGATTTAAAGTAAAACTTACCTCATGACGTAGCAACAAAAAAGTTGAAATATTAGTGCATTTTAAGATGTTTGTTTAATGCTATGTTTTTATCAGGATTGACTGGAATATTTGTATACTAATATCATATGAAACTATAAATTGTATTTGTATCATACGATGAGATTTGTTTATCAAATCCCAATTCACTTGTTCCAATCCATATCCAAATTATTTAAAAGTTCCTTATATAAAGATAAGTGTATAATATGTATAGACTATACATGCAACATTAGTTTCCATTGAAATTACAAACTAGAAAATAAAGGATATAATATTACCACCCTTAATTATGCAAATCGTTGAACAGGAGTACTCTAAAGAGTGCATTTCTGCACACTAAGATGTGCTAATGTGCACCTTGAGGGTGATGTTGCTTTTTTTTTCAACATTTAGGGTGCAAATTTGAACCTATATGCCTTTTTACGTAATGGGCGCATAGCTACGGAGAAGGGGTGGGGGTCGCAGCTAACACGACCCTTAATAACTTGAAAACAACAAAAGGACAACAAAAACATAATTAGTGAGCAAGTATCACGTATAGTATGACCACAGTATGCCAATGCAAAATCATTCATGGCCTTTTCATTACTATAGGTGAAAAGAAAAGTCTGAGGGATTTATAAGTGTTTCAAAAGAGCGCAATAATAATTAAAAATGGCATCGAAGGAAGAATAAAGTACAAACAAGGAGAGCAATGAGACAATATGGTATTAAAAGTAGGAAGAGGTGAATGTAACATAAGAAGACTCAAATAAGAAGAAGGCGAAGAAGATGTAAGAAACTAACAGAAAGAATTATAAAAAGAACAGGCTAAACAAAAAGTAGAAGGAGGAGAAGTAGAAGGATAGGAGGAGAATGGGAAGGAGGGGGAAAAGGAGGGAATAATGAAGAAAGAAGAAAAAGAAGTTATAACATAAGAATAAGAGGGAGGAGACGAAGAAGAAGAAGAAGAAGAAGAAGAAGAAGAAGAAGAAGAAGAAGAAGAAGAAGAAGAAGAAGAAGAAAGAGAAAGGCGGGAGATGAAGCAGAAGCGTACAAGTTATGAAACAGATGGCGATTTAGAAATAGGATGCATGAGAATATATGAGAACAGTATTAATGGAAGGAAGAAAGTAAAATGCCAAAAGTATGATCATGCCATTATTCAAATTAGTGTTAGATAAATTGAATAATTTTTAGAATTGTAATACTGTTGATTAACTGTTACAATAATTAATATATCTTTTGTAACTAGTAATATAATATTTAATGATTATGTTATAATCAGTATTATGATGTTAATGGCCTTGCTTTCATAAAAAAAAATATGCTTAACAATACGGGTTTTTAATATTCACAATAAAGCAAATACTTTGATATTGCCTTTAATGCAGTTTTGTACGGTGTATGTTTTTGAGGTAATTATAATTATCACCTTCTATTTAATGCATTTGACACAATGAAGAACCAAAAACATACCTAAGTTTAACAAGTTAGATATTGCTGTAGCATTTATATGTTATAACAAATTATTAGAGTACATGTTCAAGTAAATTTCAAATGTCATGTTTGGAAGTTAACATTGGCAATAACATATCAATTTAGAATTTAACTCTGGTTAAAATTGAACTCTTTTTCTGTATAATGTGCAATACAAACTAGTCTATTTTTAATTTTGTTATCTTTGTATGAATGTTTGTATATAATAGCCTACGTACTTGAATATTTGCATTGATAATTATTATTTGTTTTGTCTGTACACTTTGTTGGATGTTTAATGTGAACGTTGAATATAATGTATATATAAAAAGGAATTGAGTGTATAATAGTTTATGTTTTACCTTTTGTTAATAAATGACTTCAAAACATATTACTCCACCTTTTACCACAGTGTATGATCTCATTTGGGCTGAATTTTCATAGTTATGGGAAACTTTTGATTAAATCAGGTAATTTTAGGTCAATTTAAACATTCTATATGCTGTTATACTGTTTAGATAAATGTACTAATTTGGGGGAAATGAATCTGAATTGTTTAGGTATTATTGTTCCAATAACTATCAGTCTACATTGTTTACACCTTGGTGTGATATGCGCTGTAGAAGAACTGTTAATTATTATTGTCATTATGACGTGTATCACATGCCCGAAATGATTTGTATAATTATCGTTTTGATTTAAGCCATTCATTTATAATGGCTAATGGATACAATTCACCCTCTTATGAGAATTCAGACCATCATTGTGTTGTGTAAATGTAAATTTCAAACCATTTGAATTTGCTTCATATTATACTATGTTCAAACCGTATACACATTTTATTATGTAAAATAACATTAATCATAATTCTTATTCCTCTCTGAACCAGACTAAAGGTGTATATATCCGTCATTTTAAGAATTGTCACCATTCAGTGCCTATACAGTATATGAATAACAATTATGTGCGATATATATTGCACTTTACATCCTAGCGAAGCGAGTGTATAACCATTATTGATAAGAAACGGGAATATTTTGTACATGCACTAGATAATGAAGATAATCAGCGTGGTTTATGTTTTATTGATGTTATTGTTGTGGCCCCTAGTAAACGGGCCTGCCTCATACTTAACTGACTATACAGGGTGGCCCCCAACAAACGGAACGGGGTACCTGCCATAATACAGATACATGATGACTTCGTTCACGGGATAAGGCATCTTTTACAAAGAAAAATTATACCAAGAATAGTAATTTTGGTCGAGTAGTGTTTTTTTTAGGACGTCTTTAGTGAGACCATGTCAGGTTCCCATTTTTGTCAATTTTTACCAAGTCAGTGCCTTATAAATCGACATTCCTGCCAGTCATAACATCGAACAACTGTGCTCCTTCTCCCGGCACACAGCTGAGTGTACACTAACAATGGCGCACGTAAACTTTCTTGTTCGATGCTATGACGGGCGGTAAGTGCGATTTATCAGGCACTGTCTTGGTTACAATTGACAGAAATGGGAACCTGACATGGTCTAACTTAATAGGCCATCCTAAACAAAAAATACCTGTTCAAAATTAATTTTCCTGATATCACTTTTCTTTTTAAAAGATGCCCTAGGCCGTGATTCTTGGCATCATGTTTTTTTTTATTATGGCAAGTACCCCGTTCCAATGTTGGGTCGCCCTGTATACGCCACGTCAATGTATAATAATTTTACCGCTTACAAATGTCATGTAATTTGCTATACTACTCACATTATTACTCACTGCCTTTTTAAATAAAATATAGAAATAAGATGCCATATTTGATTCCGATTTTCTTTGCTTCATTTATTGTTTACATAGCCTTGTGAAGATTGCAACTTGTTTGCAATACTAGGTTATAATCAAAAGCACCAATCGAATATCAATATTAATATTTTAGTACTAATCACCAATCAGTACTGATACGATACGACGGAAATACAAATTACGCAAGTTACGACAATATTGAATTTTGTTGTTGACTTAAATACAAATAAATTACTGATGATTTTTGTTGGCATACTACATTTTAGATTGAGAATTTAATATACAAGATGGACAAATGTTTAAGGCGAATAGAGGAGTTAGGCTTTTAATTGATTCCCATTTATACCTTTATAACCCTTCCCAGACTTATGGATTATGATAAATAAGCTATCATATTTAGCTAGTTATACACTACACTATTGCAATCGTTATGTGAATAGACGATGACTATGAAAAACATATGCAATACATCAATAACAAACTTTTTACTTAAGTTTTTTTAACTGTTGTATTTTTGTATAGCAGTGTAAGAGCTAATCTAATGGAACAAAATTGGAAACAAAACTGCAAAAACGGCAGGAATAGTCGAATTAAGTGATTTGCTAGATGTAATTACACTGTATAGTGATCCTGTACTGCCTTTCGTTTTATACACGGTATTTATCTAATAAATATCAACACGATTATACACAATGGATAAATACTGTATTACTCTGTCTGTTATGATTTATTTTTACTAAAAATGCAACGTTTCAAATTGGCATATGTTGTTAGGGTTCCTCCTTTTGGTCATTTGGTTTGAAACATATATGCAAGCTAATGTTCAAGGTATGGTTAAATTTATTTGGCAAATAAAACAATACAAAATTACAAAATTAAATTTACACTTTATAAATAATAGCCAGGACCTCGGAGAAGCAGCATGTGCTTCTGGTTGATGCCACAATACAGTAAATTATACAATTACAGATGACATAAACAAATGGCAATGGTTAAATGTATAACTAAACATTGAGTTGTGAAGTCGTAATGATAGAGCGCACCCAAAGCTTAAACTGTTTTCATTCATTCCCCCGAAACACAATATTCAAAAAACGTATTTACATCATAAAAGTGTATACATACGGACTATCACCTACATTTTCTATACCGTTCAACTCCTAAATAAAAAAAGGGTCAATGAAAACAAACTTTGCGGCTGCAATCGATGCAGTGCTTCTCGAACATGTATTTCTTATATATTAATAATTGACCACATTGTATTGGTTTATCGTTTATCGATAAATAAGTACAATTTTGTTTATTTTCAATCCTTTGTCATTGTTGCTCATTTAACTGCAGATTCCTAATCTTTTGTAGTTCACGCCACTCTGGATTAACACTTATTAGTTATTACACGACAGAAATAGAAACTCATTCGTATCAATATCATAAAATTAAAGTGAACAAAAGAAGGGCTTAATTCCAAAAGGCGCTGAATCCACTTTTCAACTTCGCAGAAAACCGTTTCTTTGTCCAACCTTGTACCCGTGGATATATGGGAATATGATATTGGCAGGTTCCCTTTTTTGATGTTTGATTGCACAATGTGTCCTCAAATCTGGATTTCCATATAGCTACGTAGGTTATTAACTCAATTTGTATGGGAAGTGGATTAAGCGCCTTTTATAACTAAGCTCATCAAATACGTAAAAAGCTGCGCCACTAACTGTCATTGTTTGATGAACATATTCAACAGCTGCACAAAATAAACAAAGCTCTTGAAAAAAAAAGTAAATAATGTAACAGAATGTAGTTGTCTCACAAAGACATATCACAATGATCACAGTACTGCGCACAGCCCACCTGTCGTATGACAGAACAAAGAAGCATTGCAGGACAAAGACACCTCAACAATATTGTCGTTTTTGGAAAAAAAACGTGACAAAGTAAGACATTTTGGCAAACCTTTGAATGAAAACTTGAGACATATCATAGTTGCTACCGTTTGTCCGAAGTTAAAGCAAAATTACTAACTATTTAAATCGGGGGTACTCTCTCAATTGTTGACTGCCCCTCTGCATGGTCCATGTGTACAGTTTTCTGACCTATATTCTATAGCTCAAATATTTTTAACATAAAATACTTCAACAATTAACAAATGCTTGCTAGTTGTTGTTATTTGGTTACGTGCGAGGAATACAAATACTTTTGAAAAAGAATACATATCAGAAATTGATTACACTTAATGTAAATAAACTATTGCACCTTGGACCGAACACACGTCATACCTTAGTTAATTGAGAGAGGGCTTCAGAGCTAAACCAAACATTTAATATGGAATTATATAATTCAGGACTCCGTTTATTCTGGACAAACGGTTACGACATCATTATTTCTTGACCAAATTTATTTTATGAATCAGTTCAATTACATTTTAATATTTACTTATCAACTTAATACCCTCATTTCGGGTTCACAATTGTCGCATAGCTAAACAAATTAGTCAATAACAATTAATACAAATAGCCAAATATTAACATAAACAATTCTGCAGCAAAAACAAATATATACATTTTAAAAATTCCTGAGTTCCCAGGCAAGTAGATAAACATGCATTAAAAAATGCTTACCAAATACTCATTAAAATGAATACATATCAATGATTCAGCTTATATTACACACATCGTCTACATAATGTTAATATTCCTATTTACACATGATGCAAAAGCATATTATGTAGTGAGTGATAGAGAGAGAAAGTGGGTCATAGAAGACTTATGGAAAAAGATTGAACAAACGATAGGAGTGTAGTAGAAAGTAGGGAGAGGACGCATAGGAAAAGGGGATAATTATTTACTCAAATGCAAAACAAAATAATAATTTGTCAAAACAATTAAGAGATGCATATGTATTTCTAACATATTCACATTATATAACAAAGCAGAATTAAACATTCAGTATGATTATCACATAATACATCTCTACATGGCGTATCTTTTTAGCACTGAAGCTTGAACAAGTAAGAAAAGGCAACGGAGAACGAATGAGAGGGAAAGACAGACGGGAATACAAAAAGGGAAAGACATTATGATGAAATGGAAAAGAGACTAAAGGAAGGAAAGGGGAAAGATAATGGACATGAATATGAAAAAAATCAATAGAATGAAAAGGAAGAAGATCAGATGTAAAATGAGCAAGACAATAGGAGGGAAATATACGTCATGAGAGCTATAGAGCTGTTGTGTAGTTGTGGTCTTTCACAGATTCAGAATATTAGAACAACGAAAACAACGCTTTAGCAGATTTCGCTGTCGTTAAACATTTTGGCATTTGTTTTCCTTATCGTTTTAATGGCTGTGTGTTTTGTGCGCGTGTGTGTTTTAAGTGCTTTATCAGCGAGTTTGTCTCTCGCCTTTGTTTTGTGTCTTCGAGTCCTGCACCTGCCATTAGATAATTATTATTGCACAAAAGATTGATTCACTTCGCAATTCAGAAATTAAGCCTAAATGAGCAAATCTAATTGGCCAATATGCGTGTGTTGTATGACGTGTGATTACATGTTATTGCAATTTTACGATTTATCACGACTCTTTTTGCAGCACCGCATAATGATAAGCCCCGTAACATTATGATAATAAATGAATTCAATAATCGAACAATGAAGTTTAATAGTTATGTTATAGGGCCCTGGTCAGGCTCGCGGGGGTTCCCCCACCTCCTTCGCATTCATGTCCTGTGACAACATCGCACATTATCGGGGGTCCTGGTCACTGTTGCTTTCGTCCCGTCCTTGGTATCCCCGGTCAGGTTATCGCTTATTATCGCGCCGCATCTTCCAGATCACGAAGGCCAGAATGACACCACAAACGAAGGCCACGGAGAGGACCTGGAATAAGTAATATTGGAGAAAAAAATAGTGAAAATAATGTTAATGTCAGTGGCATGAGAAGAGGGTTAAAATAATTTGCTAGGAGTAGGAGGAGTAGGGGTGGGTCTGGGGGATGTTCTACGAGGGTTAACATGTGCAAACATTAATCACTATGTCTTTTTTAATTTCGTACCCCCTCTGTAATACATTACTAACTGTAATACAATCGTATATATGTAATAATAGATATTACTAAATTGGGTAACCAATATTCAACAATACCAATACCTAACACAATCTCCTTTTAATTGAAAGAGAATCGTTTTAGTATCCTATTCCAACCAAAACCAAAACATTTCCAGAACAATGATATCATAATTGTAAATACCATTGTCACATTATTATCTAGAAACTCTAGTTTCGCCACCTCCATTAATATATGTCCGCAGTAGTTATGATTACAAAGTTTGAATACGTAATATTTTGAAGACATTTTATTTATGTTTGGTGGCAGAATGAATTGCTAAAAATTAACAAAGGATTATCTTTGGATAGTGGTCCTCCTTAATGTAAAACATATTATGATATCCATGTTTATCTGTTGTGAAGCCAGGACAATCATGTATATAGTTTGAATGATGATAATAATAATAACTTTAAAGGTGCACCTTTACATTTACTGCAATTTATGTTACGGGGCCCTGGGCAGGCTCGCGTTGATTCCTCCACTTCCTCCGCATTCATGCCCTGTGTCCCTGTGGGAATCCTGGTCATCGTGGCTGCCGTCCTCTCTTTGCGATTCTCGGTCAGGTTTTCGCGGATTCTCGCACCGTCTCTTCCAGATCACGAAGGCCAGAATGATACTTCAAACGAGGGTCACGGAGAGGACCTGGAATAATTGATATTGGAGAAACACCTCGTGAAAATAATGTTAATCTCATGATGGCATGACAAGTGGGTTTACATAATTTGCGAGGGGTAGGAGGAGGGGGGGGGGGGGTGGGGGCGGGTGGGTAGGAGATGTTTTACGAGGGTTAAAGGGATATTTGAGTTTTGGTAAAGAGAGTACAGTTTTGGTCGAACTGAATTTTAGTAACCGAAACCTGCACCATTACATTACAAACTAACAGTTATAAACTCCACCATGCTCGAAAGGAATACAACATTACAAATGATTAAGGAAAAAGCTTGTTACCATTTATAAAGGACCGATAACACTTTCTCAAAAATCATTGATTCATTAATTTTAAATAAAATATTGTGCATGTGATGTTTTGTTGAAATAGTGATTCGATGGAGACATAATTAACAATTATTTAAAAGAGGAAGTTTAACGGCTGTTTTAAAATTCTCTTATAATTGTGGCGCCCAACATTTATTACAATTGATAATATTTATGGATATTTCAGCCATTCTTGAACCGATTTGGATCTAATAAAGTTCATTCTGTCATTAAAATATTATGCTCTTTCAATTTTGACACTAATTTTTCATTATCTCACATAAAACTATTTTGTGTAGCGCCCTCTATACCCAAACTCAACTACCTCTTTAACATGGGCAAACAGTGATCTCTATGTCTTTTTTAATTTCGTTTCCCCTCCGTAATACATTACAAACTGTAATACAATAAAATTAATGTAATCATATTACTCAATTGGGTAACCAATATTCAACGATACAAATGCCTAACATAATGTCCTTATAGCTGAAAGAGAATAATTTTTGTAGCCTTTTCCAACCAAAAACAAAACAATTCCAGAACAATGATATTATAATTGTAAAAACCGTAGTCAGTTATTATCTAGGAACTTTCGTTTATGCCCGCAGTAGTTATGATTACAAAGTTTGAATACGTAAGATGTTGGAGAAATTGTATTTATGTTTGGTGATGGTGGTCCTCCTTAATGTAAACCATATTATGATACAAATGCTTATCTGTTGTGAAGGACAGTCATTTATTACGTTTGAATGATGATAATAATAATAACTTAATTCATATAACGTTTTTTTGCGAAAAATGATAAAAAAGCGCTGTAAAACAACAACAAAAACAAATTACCCATACAAACAGAACATGACCAACATTTTACGTAATCATACGCAATGGATGGAAACGTAAACCATATTTGACACTTTATAACGTTTTCAAATGTCTAACTGTGTACAATTGACTTGTTTTAAATAACCGGAATATTAATGTATAATACGTACTAAGAATACAAATCCAACAATGATAAGTTTTTCTGCCTTACTTTGTTCACCATCACAGGCTGAAAAGAAAAGAAAAATAAAACATTTTGTTGTAAAATCTATAGTTAACAAGTTCTGTTCATTGTCATGTAGGTACTGTATGTAGAAGGTTTGTACAAACCATGGTTTATCCATGGTCTATATCTATGGTGTGCTGCTCGAATTGACTTGTTTTAAATTACCCGAATATTAATGTATAATACGTACTAAGAATACAAATCCAACAATGATAAGTTTTTCTGCCTTACTTTGTTCACCATCACAGGCTGAAAAGAAAAGAAAAATAAAACATTTTGTTGTAAAATCTATAGTTAACAAGTTCTGTTCATTGTCATGTAGGTACTGTATGTAGAAGGTTTGTACAAACCATGGTTTATCCATGGTCTATATCTATGGTGTGCTGCTCGAATAAAAGTAAAACAATTTATAATTTATAATGATATAACTGTTAGTAATTGCTAACCAGCATATTTCACCATGCGAGAAGACAAACATTTATTTGGTGCACTTTGTAAAGGTGTACTATAAACATTGTTAACAAGTAACGAGTTTACATTATTTCTCCATCAGTTTACAATTGGCACTCCATAAATTCAGACCATGGAAAACCCATGGTTTGTACAAACTTCCTACAAACCTGCTTTGTGAATACGGGCGATAGTGTGTGACACTATAAAACGTGTGATAATAATACATGTATAATTTTACCATGGTTGACAGACTCACATTTTTTTTAAAAATCTCACAAGGTAATTCAAGCTTTCATGGTCACTAAAGGTCACTAAAGGGAACTAGTAACATTTTCAAAATTGATATAATTAACCAACTTAGTGTTTGTATTGATATATTTGTTTTTTCTAGTTTCTATTTCATTGAAGAAATATTTATGAATAAAGTCTTTGTATAATGTTATAACTGTATACAACATCAACGCAATAAGTCAGCAAATATCACGTTGCTCTTCGTTCATTACTGACGATCTGACGATCATCTACCATCACGAATCGATAACATTTTTTCACATCACCCAAGCCAGTATAGTAGACAATATTCCGTTCGTGCACATGTTAACATAGTTACCAGATCCCCCATACAAATCATGAAGAAATGTTTAGTACCCGATAACAAAATACTCACAGTATGTTGTTTTGCAGATTTACTATCAATGTCTCCAGTTTCGTTTGAAGCTTTATCATCTAAAGTTTCTTGAGGGTAAACGAATTCTATGCAAGAATGGGAATCTACGCTGACGGAATCTTTACTCTGGCAGCAATTGATGGGTAGATTAGGCTTCTTCCAGAAAACGCGTAGATTGCCTTGTTGGTCGAAGAAATTTGCCTTTCTAGAATGATGGAAACAGACTGTTCTTTTTTAAATGTTGTATTATGTACTTTATTGGTGCCTAGCAACGATGGAGGAGAGGGGGTCACTGGCACGACCCTCGTATTGAGGGGGAGTTGAAAAACTCCCCCCAAAACAAACAAATACAAACCATAACCGTTAATTAACCCCTTGAATACGGGAACTGGGTGGGCTATGTATAAAGTCTATGGTGATTTTATAATCTCGAGCCAATAGGCCAATGCAGCACCATCTATGGTCTTTACATTGCTAGGGAGTTAGAATTGTACTAATTAAAAATGGCATCGAAGGAGAAATACAGTACAAACAAGGAGAGCAAGTAGACAATGTCGTATTCAAAGTAGGAAGAGGAAAGAGGTGAATGAAAAAGAAGAAGACTGAAAGAAAACAAGACGAAGAAGATGTAGGAGAATACCAATAATAATGATAATGAGAACAGGCTGAAAAATAAGGAGAAGGAGGACATGTATAAAGAAAGAAAGAAAGAGAAGGACAAGGATGAAATAAGTCGAATAAGAATACACGAACAAAAATAGAAAAAATGATGAAAAAAAGATGAAGACGATTAACAGTAATCAGAAAAGGAGGAAGCTGCAACAGGAGCGTAACAGTAATGGAAGAAATGGCGATTTAGACATAGGACGCAGGAGAATATATGAAAACAGTATTAATGGAAGGAAGAAAGTGAAATGCCAAAAGTATGATCATGCCAGTATTCAAATTAGTGCTAGATGAATTAAATAATTTTATGAATTGTACTATAATGTTTATAAATTGTTAAAATAACTGATATATCTTTTGTAACTAGTAATATAATTATTTCATCATTATGTTACAATCAGTATTATGATGTAAATTTATATGGCCTTCCATTAAATAAAAAAAAACATATGGTTAACAATACGGCTTTGTAATATTCACAATGAAGCAAATACTTAAATATTGCAATAAATGCAGAATTGCATCATATGGTGTATGTTTTTGAGGTAATTATAATAAGCAACTTCTAGTTAACGCATTTGAAACAAAGAAGAACAAAACAAATGGCTTATTTAACAAATTAAGTAGTGCTGTAGCATTTCATATGTTATGAGAAATTACAATGTATTACAATACACATTTAAGTAAATTATCGATATCATGTTTAAAAATTAACATTGGCAATGAAATATTAATGTGGAATTTAACTCTAGTTATAACTTAACGAATTAAATCCAGTTTACAACTCTTTCTCTATTTTATGTGCAATATAAACTAGTTTGTATATGTTTATGAATGTATGTTTATACTTTCCTACGTACTTCTTTTTTTTTCATTGACAATTATCATTTGTTTTGTCTGTATATATTGTATATTGTTTGATATTTAATGTGAACGTTGAATATGATGTATACAACGAAGGGAGTGTATATGATCATACATTGGCTGATGTTTTACATTTTGTTTATGAATTTAAACCATGTCACTCTACCTTTGTATCACTGTCTATGATATCACATTGGCGCTACATTCACATAGTAATGGGAAACCTTTGATTAAATCAGGTAATTGTAGGTCAATTAAAACATTCTATACGCTTTTATACACTATTTAGACAATATACTAATGTTAGGAAATGAATTGGAATGTCTAAGTAGTATTGTTAACATTACTATCAGGCTACATTGATGAGGAGTATAACCTGACTGTAATGAAGATAATTATCATTTAAATCTTTTATTTCAATCACGTTGATTAACGCTTTTGATACAAACTACAATTGTCCTAGCTGAGAACGTCCGCATGCAGAAGGGTGAGAACATTCCGGAGATTGAACTTTGAGCCGAGTGAGTGCAAATTCCATGAATTCTGTACTACGTGTGTAAACATACACGGGTGCGAATATCTCAAACGGATCATTCATTACTGCGACAAATGTATGGCAGACCATCAGTATTCGGTGATAAAATATGAACTCAATATTCGTTTTTTTCACTAGGTAAACAGTGTTCGTTTTCTTTCAAACTTTCACAAATCTTTCAATTGTATTTTACAATGATATTGATATAGGATTGAAGTCTCAAATGTCATTTTGTGCAATATCTGACACTTTACAGGTATCACTTTAAGCCATTGATTAAAATGGCTAATAGATACAACTCACCCTCTTATGATAATTCAGACTATCATCGTGTTTTGTAAATATTAATTTCCTACAATTTGAATTTGCTTCATAATATTCACTATGTTTAAACCGTATACAGATTTCATTATGTAAAATAATATTACTCATAATTCTCAGTCCTGTCTGAATCAGACTGAAGGTGTATAATATCTTCGTAATATTCAGAATTGTTACCATGCAGTGCCTATACAGTATAGAGTGGTGAAGTGTGATGTCATAAATTACGTCATAAATATTGCTTTTAGAATTTTTCAAATTTGGACTTCATTTTCAGAAAAAGCATAACAAATAATGTCCAAATACCGAAAATCAAAGGAATAGGTTACGTATTGGCTGAGATATGCCCATCCGAATGATTTGTTTCTGTCAATGGGCAATCAGTGATATAGTGCGCTGGTTCATAACTTTATGAACCAGTGCACTATAACACTGATTGCCCATTGAAGTAACATTCATTCGGATGGGCATATATCAGCTAATACGTAACCTATTTATTTGATGTTTGGTATTTGGACATTATTTGTTATGCTCTTTCTGAAAATGAAGTCCAAATTTGAAAATTCAAAAAAAGTGTTTTTATGACGTCATGGCTTCTGTACTCAATATAAATGACAATTATGTGCGGTATATCTTGCCCTTTACAACCTTAATGTAGCCATAGTCAATTACGAAGCGAGTGTATAACCATACGAAACGGGAATATGTTGTACATGCACTAGATACTAAATATAATCGGCATGGTTTAAATGTTTTATTGATGTTAATGTCGGTCTCGAAGTGGCCCCTAGTACTTAACTGACTATACAGCGTGGCCCCCAAAACGGAATTGGGTACTTGCCATAATAAAGAAACATGATGACTTCGCTCACGGGATAGGGCACCTTTTACAAAGAACAAAGAAACCTTATCCATAATAGTAACTTTGGTCGAGAATTTTTTGTTTTAAGACGTCCTTTATAGTGAGACTATGTCACTAGTCAGTGCCTAATAAATCGCTATTCCTGCCAGTCATAGCATTGAACAACTGTGCCCCTTCTCTCGGCACACAGCTAATTGCACACTAACAATGGCGCACGTAAGCTTAGTCGGTCGATGTTATGACTGGTGATTATAAGTGCGATTGGGAACCTAACATGGTCTCACATAAGATATCCTAAATAAATAAAATACCTGTTCAAATTTGATTTCTGTATGTAAATTTTCTTTGTAAAAGGTGCCTTATCCCGTGAGTATTGTCTTCATGTGTCTTTATTATGGCAAGTACCCCGTTCCGATTTTGGTCCACCCTGTATACGCTACTACAATTTATAATCATTTTGCTGGAAACAAATGTAATGTTATAAGCTATAATTCCACTCACACCTTTGTTCACTGCCATTTGAAATAAAGCATAGAAACAAATTGTGGTAATTGATTCGAATTGCTCTGTTTTATTTATCTATTTTTACATTTTCTTAACAAAATGTACAATGTGTAGGCAAATCAAAGCTATAATCTAAATCCTCAATCACATTATAGATACTACTGTTTTATACGTTTTACATGGTCTTTATCAAATACATATCAATACGATTGTACATACTGGATTACTTCTGTATCACTCTGTCTGCTGGGATTAACTTTTTACTAAAAATGCAGCGTTTGAGATTAGCATATGTTGCATAAAAAGGAAATACATAATATATTAGAATTGCACTTAATGTTAACTAATTATTGCAGCTTACGTCACAGTTGATTGCGAAATGACTTTAGATCAGAACTAATCATAGAATGTAATATACAAATATAATTTAACAATCAATATGATTATTACATGATACATCTATTATAGATGTATAATACCACCTGTATAATACAGGATGTACTTGAACAACTATTTACAGATATAAGGGGAAAGACAATAGGATGGAAAAGGAGAGGTAACGAATAGAAGAATGGGAAAGAAAGGAGGAAGATTAAACTGAAAATGAGAAACACAAAAGAACAAAAATGTATGTCACTTATTATGAGAGTTAAAGAGCATGGCCGGTATTCAATTCCAAACTTAAGCCAAAATTTAGCTTAAGTAAGAAATTGAGATTTGATTAATTCATCAACTGAAAATCTTGCAAAAAAATTGATGTCATAATGTCTTCAAATAGTACATTTATATAGATATTTTTTTTTACTGAAGTAGAAGTCAAAAAGTCGAGTTCTCAGCCTAAAAAATGCTTTAGTAAATGTCTTACTTAATCTAATTGTTTAATTAAATACCAGCCCAGTTATGTACTTGTGCAAGTCCTCTCACATATTGAAGGGACAAAACATTGTCCAAATCCTAAACAAAATCAAATTGGAATTCTGGCGGTTCCCTCATACCTTGTTGTGTTTGTATTAAAATGGATCTAGTAACTTTGTTAGCATGTGCAAAGCGTGATAAGTGCTTGATGCGATGTATATTGCTCTTATCTAATATTTCGACAGGGTATTGTGTGTTTCAAGTCAAATGGCCAAGTAATGAGCGAAAATACAAGCGATATTCACTAACTCACTGCACTCACTTTGTACACGGTTTCAAAACTCCCCCGTAGTTTTTCTTATCTGAATACTTCGATCGTACATATATTTGTAACGAAAGGGAAATTAAAACCAAAACCTGTCCCATGATTATATTGTTAATATGAATGCAACAAGGTACGAGGGAACCGCTAGAATGAAAATTTAATTTTGAGGATTTGGACAATGTTACTAAGTCCCTTTAACAAAAAAGCATGGGACAGGTTTCAGTTTTTCAAATGTCCCTTTCGTTAAAAAGATAATTACGATTGAAATGTTCAGATGTCAAATTAGTCAACGGATCGTCCAAACCGTGTACAAAGTCAGTGCAATGAGTTTGTGAACATAACTGTGCATTTGTGCTCGCTACCTGGTCATGTAACGTCCATTTAGCTTGAGATGGACACCCATACCCAGTAAACATATCAGATAACAACAATATAAATTACATTGATTCTATTTACTTGTTGCACATGTCAACAAAGCTGTAGGGTCCCTGGTCAAGCTCGCGGTGATTCCCCCACCTCTCCGCCGCATTCATGCCCTGGTGTCAGCGTCGCCAATTCATGAGGATCCTGGTCACTTTGGCTTTCGTCATTTTCTTGAGATTCCCGGGCAGGTTCTGGACGATTTTTGCGCCACCTCTTCAACATCACGAAGGTCAGAATGGCAGTGCAACCGAGTGCCACACAAAAGACCTGAAGAAAATCAGAGGAATGAATCGGCTCGTGAAAGATTACACTCTATACGATGTCATTGCCAGTGGTGATGTTAGTTCTAACCTTCTTTAGGGTTAATCCCATCGAGCCCAAGGGGGGAGGGGATGGTTCATTTAGCCCACTACCATATTTCTAGACACCGCTTCCACAATTTTTATTTCATTTTCACCAAATTTGGTGACCTTTCCTGAAGAGAAGAGAAGAGAAGAGAAGAGAAGAGAAGAGAAGAGAAGAGAAGAGAAGAGAAGAGAAGAGAAGAGAAGAGAAGAGAAGAGAAGAGAAGAGAAGATAATTGAAGAGAAGACAAGTGCTGAAATTTCGAACAAAATTAATAGGTAATACGTGTTATATAAATACCTATCATCTTAATAATAATAATAATTAGATATTGCTTCTTTAGCGCGTAATATTATACAAATTCATTTCAATTCAACATTTATTTCATTTAAAAATCAGATACAAATTTGTACAGTTACAATGTAACAGGTAGCACCTATAAAAAGCACGAAACATGTAACAGTAATTAAGAGATACACTATCATTATTAAAAACAATACAATATTCACATACGTATAATATAATATGAATACAAAGAAAATAAAAATGGCAAGGAATGGAAATAATTTAATACAAAATAAAATGCATACAAAATGCAGAACGTTAATTTACAAACAAACAAAATTAAACATTGCAACAAAAAAAATAATTCGCAAAGAAACCTACGAAACAATATATATATAACAATGAGCAATAATTATTAAACATATTAAAGGGGTAGTTTAGTTTTGGTCAGGCTGAACTTTAGTAGCCAAAACCTGCACAGTAACATTATAAACTAATAGTTATAACTCCACCATGCTCGAAAGGTATACAAAATTACAAACGACCAAGTAAAACGCCTGTTATCATTCAAAAAGAGCCATTAAAACACAAGAGGGCGCTTTTTTAAAAGGCATTGGTTTCAACCATTTTCAACCAAAATTATGCATGTGATGTTTTGTTTATATAATGATTAAATAGCGAGATCATCGACAACCATTTAAAAAACGCTTTTGAAAATTTTCGAAAAAGTGCAAGCATTTTTTTAATTTTTTCAAAAAATCATCTAATTATTTGGGCCCCAAATAATTATAAGATCAGATATATTTATTGATATTTCAGCCGTTTCTGGGTCGATTTTGACCAAATAAAGTTTATTCTGCCATTACAATTGCATGTTCTCTCAAATTCTACACTCAGTTTTTCATTACCTCACAAAAAAATTGCGATGTGCAGCGCCCTCTCTACCAAAACTAAACTACCCCTTTAAAGCAACCACTAAAATGATACGATGTGTACATATTTTACCAACAACACGAAACATGACAAACGGGTATACGTGATTTCAAGAAATAATAATAATGTGATTAAAATGTAATTACAAGAAAGATTGGCAAGTCATAACAAATGGAATCATATTGAAAGAGTAGTGATATAAAAGATGGTTACATATAAATAAGATGCAACATACACAATAGAAATTTTTCAATGTAGTTCATTTGGGGCTGTTCAAGTTTACCTTAAATATTTTCCTAAAATTGAAGAGAAGGCAAGTGCTGAAATTTCGAACAAAATTAATAGGTAATAAGTGTTATATAAATACGTATCATCTTAATAATAGTAATAATTAGACATTGCTTCTTTAGCGCGTAATACTATACAAATTCGATTCAATTCAACATTCATTTCATATAAAAATCAGATACAAATTTGTCGGTAACAATGAAACAGGTAGCACCTATAAAAAGCACGAAACTCAGCATGTTTTATTTATTAAGAGATACACTATAAAATTAAACACAATACAATATTCACATAAGTATACTATATTATGAATATAAAGAAAATAAAAATGGCAGGGAATGGAAATAATTTAGCACAAAAAAAAATACATACAAAATGCAGAACGTTAATTTACACACAAGAAATACAAATTAAACATTGCAAACAAATAATAATTCGCAAAGAAACCAACGAAACAATATAGATATAACAATGAGCAATACCAATTAAACAGATTAAAAATAAACGTGATGTCAAGAAAATTCAAATAATGTGATTAAATTGTAATTAAAAGAAAGATTGACAAGTCATAAGAAATGGAATCATACTGAAAGATTAGTGATAGAAAAGATGGGTACATATAAATAAGATGCAACATGCACAATTCAAATTTGTGTAAGTTATTTGGGGTTGTTCAATTTTACCTTCAATATTTTCCTAAAATTGTTATAACTTAAGTGTTTAATTCCTTCTTCTATGTTATTCCAGATATTAAACACAATGAAACCTTATAAACTGTTTCTGTGAAATAGCTGTTCTAAATCAATGGGGCCGATAATTTTCCCTTTTTCTAGTATTGATCGTATGTACATTAAACTGTTTAACAAAGAAATCAAAAAATATTCTAGGAATGAAATCATGATTAATTTTAAACATGAAAATTGCTGTTTTAAAGACTATCAATTTTTTATAATGACAATGTTTTTAATTCAATAAATAGTGGGTCACACTTAGCCAAATAATGGGCACCAGAACAAATGCTAATGACTCTTTTATGAAATATTTTTATTCTATTTAAACGAAATTTACTTGCTTTTCCCCAAAATATGTGTCTATCCCAATTAAGTTTATTATCAAGTACTAATCCAAGGAAGTTAGTGTTATCCACTTGTGTTTTCAAAAACACATTATCAATGCTTCTTTTTTTATTAAAATTAAATATCATACATTTTGTTTGTGAGATGTTAATTAATAATTTATTCGCTTTAAACCAATTCGATATATTTACAAGTTCATTATTTGTTAAGTCATCGTCCGAGTGAAAGAGTGTTGTATCATCAGCATTTAGAACGTACTTAAACAGACTAGACGATTGAACAAGATCATTTAAGTACAATAGAAAAAGTAGTGGTCCTAGTATGCTCCCTTGTGGTATACCTGTTGTAATATTAGTGATAGTGGAGTTTGATCCCCTAAAATGAACATAATATTGTCTACGGTCTTGTAAGTAAGATGTAAACCATTGGTAAACAGCGCCCCTAATACCAATCGCTGATAACTTTTGTAATAAAATGGCGTGTTTGCTTAAGTCAATATTAATACCAAGAGCTACCTCACCACGATCAATGAATGATGAGATTAATTCAGTGGCATACAATAAAGCTACTTCAGTGATTCGGGCGAAAACCAAACTGTTGGGGTGTAAGTAGATTACGAGATACAAGATACTTACAAAGTCTTTTATATACAATGCGTTCCAGGACCTTTGAGAGAGTAAGGAGGAGTGAGATTGGGCGATGATCATTCAAAGTATTAACGTCACCAGATTTATAAACAGGAATTACTTTACACAATTTCCTTGTTTCTGGAAATTTGCCACTTGCTAAAGATAAATTACAAATGTGCGTAAATGTTGTGCATATATATTGAGTAATATTTTTTATAAAACACGAATTCATACCATCTGCACCAGTAGCATAACTTTGTTTTAAGTTCCCAATTATCGTGGAAACCTCACTTTCATTTGTTGGAAACATATACAAAGAATCCATAGGATAATCTTGTGATAGAAAGTCTCTTCTAAAATTAGTTGGTTGCATTTTAGCAGCAATACTTTTACCAATATTACCGAAGAAATTATAAAATGCATTTGCAATTGACTCATTATCCACTTTTTTCCGATCATTAACCATAATGAAAGATAGTAAAGCATGGCTCTTTTTAGTACCAAGTAGTTCTTTAATTATTGACCAGGTTCGTTTGAAGTCTGTGCGCTATCTTGTATTTTCTTTGCAATGTATACTTTCTTCGAGAATTGTATGATAGCATGCAATTTATTTCTATATTTAGTATATTTTAATCGATCAGTTACTGACTTCGAGGACATATATTTCTTATATTAACGTTGCTTTTGATTAATCGAATGAATGATCCCTTTCGTTATCCAGGGTTTTTTGGGACAATATATCCCTTTTATTTTTTACAGACTCTATGATCGTATGTTTTTCACACACAATATGTAGTATTTCAACAAGCTGTTCATAATTATGCTACATTAACGTCACTACTGTTCAAAATCCAGCTAAAATCTAAATTATTTAATTATTCTTTCATAGAATGCATATCAATTCGTTGCCTATTACTATAATCAAATATTTTACTCGAGAGTGGATCAATGATCTGTGTAGTTTGAAATACCGGAAAATGGTCTGACACATCTTTATATAATAAACCATAATAAATGGGATTTTCATAATACATTTGTGAACACATTATCAATACAAGTTGATGAGTGGGTAGTAACACGGGTCGGCTTCGTAATCAAAGGTCTGAGGCTGCATGATAATAATGTATTAAGAAATCGTTCAGTATCTTCATGGGAGTAGTGTTAGAGCAAGTCAAAATTAAAGTCTCCGCTTATTTTCATTAGATATCTTTTCAACACAAATTGATAGTGAATCAATAAATTCATCTGAGTTTGAGTTTGAAGCTGTGTATATAACCCCTACAATAATATTCTTCTTTGTTTCTCGCTCAAGTTCAATAAAAAAAAGTATCGACTGTGTCGATAGAAAATTGAAGATCAGGCCGTTCTTTTTCCTTAAACTTGGGATTTATATACAAGCATACACCTCCACCCTTTCTGTTTTCACGGTGTTTATGAAAGAATTATAATCAAAGAGTGTATACATCAAGGGGACATTTTCCTCAAACCACGTTTCCGTGAAAGCATACACATCAAATTTATGCTAAAGCGATGAAAGCAAACTTTGAATGTGAAAATACTTTGAAGGAAAACTCTGTGCGTTTAAGTGAAATGATTATATATTTTCCTTTGTATTATTCACAGTAAAAGCTTCATTAAATTCATCACTAAAATAATATCGACAAGAGGTATCATAATGTTCTAAATCAATCTCACCATCCTCTGGGTTCAATGAGAAAATATCAATGGTAGGTCATTCAATCGTAACAAATCAATATTTTCATTGCATCGAAAGAAAACACGCAAGGTGTCATTGTATTCTTTATCATCTATAACATGATTGAATGGAAATTAACTTGTTAAGCAATATGGACACACCCACTCATTATCAGTTGAGATTTGTTCGTTAGTACAATGATATGTGCTTGTCTAGAGCATTGATATCGTAACAGATTCCTTTTCATAGTTGTATCACAAACAAAACACTTTATGTTAACTCAACACAAAGTGACAACACGACATGAAGGATAGACACAAACAATTTCAATGAATGTAATTGATTGTAAACACACCAAAACTGATAATACAGAATTGAAATAGGTGAATAAGCGTCTGAACTGAAAACACACCACTGATTACATTTATGCGTTCACATTATATAATTTGTCAGACGGGCAGATAGTATTGGTCATACCTGTAAAGTCCATTTTCATGTGTTATGTCTTTTTCAGAGGAGAGAGTCATGATTTTGTTGTCTCTTGTGCACACTTTGACTCTCCCATCTTGAGTACAGACTTTTTTGTGCGGGGCTGGGTATTTTTGCCGTGCTTTGCGTAGCCATGATTGACGTTTTGATGTCAGGTTCTTGTGGATAAAAGTGTTTGTTCCTATGAGGTTCTTTCTTGCATCGTAGAAGCGAGCTCGAGGTCCGTACCTCGAGAATTTGACGATGATAGGACACGTCAAAGGGCGGCCATGTTGATTCTTTCTTCCCCGTCTGCCGATGCGATGACTTCTGTCGATGTCGAAAGCGTCGATGTCGAAAGCGTCGATGTCGAAAGCGTCGATGTCGAAAACGTCGATGTCGACCGTAAGCGTCTCCTTTGCCAAATCGCGGATGAGGGCATCGGTATCTTCTCTACGCGCTTTGCACATGTTTCATAATTTACAATTCAATATTCAAGACTTGAACAAATTAAATTAATGCTTACGTCTTATACAGAACATACAAACAAACATTACAAAATACATTGGGTACTGTCCCATACTGACGATTTTCACGGCGAATCGCAACGACTCGCAACGATTTACTAGAACGAATCGACTCGATTTAGCCACGATTTAACAACGAATAGGGAATAATTGTACGGCGGTTCAAGACGATTATTCGTTCTTCGACGTTGCTCGACGAGTCAGATCGTCCTTCTGTTGTCTTTAACCATTGCGGTTGAAAATGCGAGGCAGAACAAAACAGTTTTGGTCCCATAGTGGCGATTTTTACGGCGATTCGCAGCGAATTATCATTCGTGGAGAACATCGCTTGAGTCGTCGTGAGTCGTTGTAGTTCGTTGCGAGTCGTTGTAATTCGTTCTACGAACCATTGCGCATCGCGAAGAACGCCACGAATCGTGTTAGCACAACGGATGTTTTTTGAACTGTTCAAAACTATCGCCATGTCGCAACGATTTCCTCACATTCTTTTTATTGAACAATCGGGCAGTGCACAAATGAACAATCGGACTCGTTTGAGTCCATTCCATGGGCGTAGATATGTCATTGTTAATTCAACAGGGGGATGATATTCATCACACCCCCTTGTAATGAATAGGTATTACGTAAGTATCTAAGCTCTACGAAGCGATACGAGTCGCAACGAATTGCAACGACGTGGAACGACTTGACACGAATATGCAACTGTGATTTTTTGTGAATGTCGTCGTGGAACAGTTTTGAACAGTTGAAGACGGCGATTTTGGCTCCGCTTTCACGATTTTCTTCATGATGCGCAACGGTTTCGGGGAAGAACCGATACGATGTAACCTGGTAACACGATGCAACACGACCTAAGCGATTTTCTTGACGAATCTCAAATCGTTGCGATTCGCCGTGGAAATCGTCAGTATGGGACTTGGCCTTTAATTTTAAACAGAGCAAACGAGGTGGGTTTTCAGTGAGGATTTAAATTACCCAAGGGATGTGGATTGACGAATAGCAAGGGGGAGTTCATTCCAAAGGTTGGAGACAGACTGTTGAAAGTATCTATAACCATAAAAAGAGGTGTTACATCTGGGGACATCTAGTAAGAGTTGCTTCCTAAGCAGTAACAAGAAGAGATCCGATGAGAAGAGAAAAAAAGGAAGAGAAGTGAAGTGAAGAGAAGAGAAGAGAAGAGAAGAGAAGATAAGAGAGGGGAAGAGAAGAGAAGAGAAGAGAAGAGAAGAGAAGAGAAGAGAAGAGAAGAGAAGAAAAGAAAAGAAAAGAAAAGAAAAGAAAAGAAAAGAAAAGAAAAGAAAATAGAAGAGAAGAGAAGAGAAGAGAAGAGAAGAGAAGAGAAGAGAAGAGAAGAGAAGAGAAGAGAAGAAAAGAAAAGAGAAAAGAAGAGAAGAGAAGATATGAGAAGAGAAGAGAAGGAAAGGAAAGGAAAGGAAAGGAAAGGTAAGGGAATGGAGGGGCAGAGAGAAGAGAAGAGAAGAAAAGAAAAGAAAAGAAAAGAAAAGAAAAGAAAAGAAAAGAAAAGAGAGGATAATTGAATAGAAGATAATTGAAGATAAGATAAGAGAAGATAAGAGAAGAGAAAGGGAGGGAAGGGAAGAGAGGAGAAGAGAAGAGAAAATAAGATAAGATGAGTGAAGAGAAGAGAAGATAAGTGAAGAGAAGAGAAGAAAAGAAAAGAGAAGGAAAATGAAGTGAAGAGAAGAAAAGATAAGATAAGAGAAGAGAAGCCAAGATAAGAGAAGAGACAATACTTACCACAAACACTGGGACAATAACGTGCCATGTAGGTGTACATTCCTTGGGTATATCACACTCTTCACAGGCTGAAAATGAAAACAAGATAATAATTATTTCCATTTTGACGGGTTCTCTAGTCGTACTATTTTATGAAAAAAGAGATGAAACCCATTGGATTGATGTTGGTTGTGAAAAGGGCTAGTGATCAGTTGATGATAATTATATCAACATAATTTATTCTTTGGTATCACTAGTAATAATGAAAATAAGACCACATAACTAACTATAACAAAAGGCTGCCATGTTTTTAAAAAAGTATACGGGTCAAAAATATTAGAAATAAATGGGTACCCAACAAAAACGCTATATAAGAGTCAATATTTCATATCATGATTGAATAGATAAATCGAAAGCAGTTATCATGACATATATAAAATATATTCAAAAAGGGAAATTTACTTTTGTTCGCGACATGTGACACCGCAATCTGCGTAATTTGGTATCGGAAGATTAGCAAGACTCTTAAGAAAAAATAGTTCTTTCAAGGTAAAAGAAAAAAAAACATTTTGGTGAGAGATACGGAAATTAACTCTATTGACTAAACTAATTGATCAACATTTTTGAAAGAGTAGGCCCTATATAAGAGGGTTAATGTGGAAAAATCAGAAACATTGTATCTTAATGTAATTACATATGTGAAGTTTTATGTTTGGTTTTAGCTTCCTACGAGGGGTCACGTGAGAATAAAGAAGAATAACTGAGTGAAATGAAGGTTTAGTTAAAAGCTGTTCATGAATTACTAATATTTACGCAATATGATAGTATCATGTGCATATAGGGGGGGGGGTTAGTTACCCATGCAAAAAACAGGTGTTGGGGAAGAGGTGGTGCTGGAAGCAGAATCGATAGATGTAGAGGGCAGGTACACAACATCCGTACAAGAGTTCAGGTCGATCAAGGTGGTACTGTTAGTCGAACAACATCCAGCTTGCCATTCAGGATCCACCCAGAATACAGCACATAACTGGTCACCAACATGCGATATAGGTTGTAGGTGTGGTAGTTGCTTCGAGTTTTGATGACAGATTAGATGTCCTTGGTTGTCAATACTCCCAGCGGTAGCATTACAGTGGATAGTAAGCCAATTTTGAACTAGAATCGTGGGTTCCTGAAACTCACACTTAGCTTTTCCAGGTGGAAATGATACGGTGACATGAGTGGAATATGTCTTGAAAAGGAAGTCGTCTTGATTATCTTCTGTTACAGTTACCAGATAGTCACCATCATCAGTTTTCTCTAGCTTACTAATAACAAATGCAATCGTTATGTTTCTTTGTTCTAAATAAAGTTTTACATCAACGCGTCCTCCTGACCTGGATTTAGTCCCCGTGGATCGATCTGGTTGTGGTAGAAGAAAGGTTGTGGCATGCCAATGAGAGAAGCTGTGTAGGCGACGTCGGCATCTTGCAAGGTAAGCTCATGCGTGAATGTTCGAGTAAAGTTAGTCCTATGGGCCACGGGCTCGACGAGATACCAGTGAACAGAAACGTAGACAGGATGATAAACGTGAACAGCGTCAAATTGTCAAAAATCGTCAAAATGGTCCAGGGGCCCCGTAAAACCTATGTAAGACACAATAAAACAAACAAAAAACAATATATTTGCTCGAGAATCTATTTATTGTAAGAGGCGAGAAGATTAAAATTGCGATTTAATCCAGGTTCAGCTTATACAGAGCATACAAAAAACGTTACACTATTGAAAAATTTGTCACAATTACATTTCAAAATGTATAGAAGATTTGTTCATGTTGATAGATCCCGAATAGTCTCATCTATCAAGTGCCACTAACAAAACAATTTTTGTTTACGCTTGGATGAGCACTGCAATTTTGTCCAGAGTTTGAAAAATGACTTGCGCCAAATTAAAAGAAGAGGGAAAATTAAACCACCAATCTGAATAAGTAATCCCATCCAGACAATGTGCTCTTTTGCATAAATTTAAGATCATTATGTTATGATCATAGGCGTACCCAGGGGGGGGGGGGGGGTGAAGGGTTCAACCCCCCCCTCCCCCCCCCCCCTTGGCCGAAAAATGACTG
>JBAMJV010010699.1:0-18375 GCA_037951105.1 Echinarachnius parma | reverse complement strand
CTTCAGCCAACCTGTCTATAGTGGCCACCAAAAATAATCCCCTGAAAAGGAAAATTTACATTATGGAACATTGTCTTAGAAGCCTAGGGCCCAGGGCAGGGGTGTCACTCCGTGTTCGAAAGGTAGGACACATGATCATTCTTAAGTTAAAAAATGAACCCCTATTTGCGGCGTTTCGCATGCATTTCATCAAATTATACCCCTTTTTAAATTTAGACACAAAATTGGCATAAATTGGAATTTGGAGTACACATTAACCAAAATACCCCTTTTTAAAGACTTCAAGTACACAGATAAAATATTGTGGCCCTTCATGAAAAGGTACCCTATTTTTCAAATTTTGTGAATGTTTTAAAATAATTTGTAGGTATGGTTGAGTGACCTATACATCGGTAGCCTAAGATATTCCTGACAGTTTTAGATTTTAAAATAGCACAAATTTCTTAAAACTTTACTTACACATTGAGAAAATAGTGCAGATTCCGATGCGATGATCAGATTTGGGATTGATAATTTATATTTTGAGATATCGTCTTCAAACGTGCGCATTGTTTGTTGGCTTCACGAGTTCGCGATGTTTTTTTTTAATCGGCACCCCCTCAACTCCCTTTGACAATGCACGCAACTCAGAATTTCTTGTGCGATGTTGGCATCATTTCACAAATTTACTCCTAGCGGACGATCTTCGCATTATTTCTCCTCAAAATTTTGACCATTGCAGTTTCTAAGGGTAGGGCGCATTATCACATGCGCAATTTTTCACAACACGCGCAAAAACTAATTGTAGTACACGTACCATAACCTTTTTTTTCTATTTTCTGCGAACATATTCATGGAATATACCTTTTTTTCATGAACACATGCACAAATTTACCTCTCTTTTCGCAAACAATTGTGAACGATCATGCATATATACACGGCCAATGTAAAGTGACACCTCCAGGATTAGAGGTCACTTTTCCCTTTTCCCCTTGGGTGGTCACTATATGCATCTAGGTTTTACTGTATTTATCTGTCTATGTAACAACTATTAATCCACTTCCTATCTTTTTGTCTTGCAGGGTTCACAATTTGTTTCAAGTTCCAACACTATTAGTCTTCTACCTCAGAGACTCATGTTTGACAGTCTGAACAGATAATAGTGCAACTTTGTGAAGTGACAGAGCTCTGCTAGCAGATTTAGAGGTTCATCATGGCAAGCCCATCATCATTTGAAGGACTCAGCAAAATCCAGGTACATGTATAATTTTACAGAAATATAGTTTTAAAAAATAGGCAGCATGCAAATAAACAAAATGAATAAAAAGTAAGCAAAATTTGTTCTTTCTGGTGATATCCTCTAATTATGCAGCCAGTATATTAAAGAATAAGAAAGAGAAGAGATTTGCTGATGATTATGGATATATGCTTTTATCCCCTATACAACATGTCCCAAAATTAATTACAACGGGACTTTCTGCAACGATAACTATAAAATAGTAGATCAATCAGAATGATATTTTAGGGTATGAAACTATAACTTATTACCTACATCTTGCAGAAAACTCTATTCGATTTGCTTCAGTGGTCATGGAGAATGAGGATCTTTTGTCAATCATGTCATGTGTCCATTTTCGTTCATAACGCGTGAACACAATGGACAACACGTCTCCTTACATTACAAAACCTGGAGGGAAGGGACATCTGACATGATTGACAAAAGATCCTCATTCTCCATGACCACTGAAGCAAATCGAATAGGGTTTTCTGCAAGATGTAGATATTAAGTTATAGTTTCATACCCTGAAATATCATTCTGATTGATCTACTATCTTTAAAGTTACTGTTGCAGAAAGTCCTGTTGTAATTAATTTTGGGACATGTTGTAGAAACAAATACAGTTTTGCTTTGTATTGGTATGTAGGTCTATATGGATCAAGGTAGTCTTTGCACAGTAAGTGTGCAAATCAAAGTCATGGTGTAATCAGTGAATACTGTGTGTTTTCTTTGTACATAACATATAACCTTCTCTCTTTGATTGTCAGAGATAATTAACAAAATAAATTTTGCAGAATATAACTTGTAATGTCCTGCACAAAGTTGTATAACTCAGAGTGAACAGAATTCTCCCTTTAGTTTTCCCTTGGAGATCAAACTAAGATTTTCCCTGTTTTATTTGTCCAAGTTTGTGATTAACAAATAAATTAATTAATACAATTTAGCAGACTAAATATAACCTGTAATATCATGCACATAGCTTAACTTTTAATAGAGTCAAATAAATTCTCCCTTTTGTTTTCTCTTGCAGATCAAGCAACGCCTGACTGAGATGAGGAAACAGTATGAGCTGATGCAGAAGAAACTGGAGGTAAGAATTGCATTCAGATATTGTGTAATCCAATGCTAGAAATACCCTTTTTAGCCAGTTGGGCAAGTAAAACAAGATTTTAAATACATTTTAGCGTGAACAATTCAAAATCTGGCTTCAACCATTTCGGAGGGCCAACATTGGACATATTTGCATGAAATTATGTTTGAAT
Organism: Echinarachnius parma; assembly: GCA_037951105.1. Lineage (NCBI taxonomy): Eukaryota > Metazoa > Echinodermata > Echinoidea > Clypeasteroida > Echinarachniidae > Echinarachnius > Echinarachnius parma. The sequence continues at coordinate 15,856 of JBAMJV010010699.1, read as the reverse complement.
GTGTAGAGAACTTAATCAGAGGTAAATAGATGGTGGGAAAACTTTCCCTTTAACATTTATGATCAAAAAATAGTTTAGCCCCTTATTTCAAAAATTTGCAAACCCAACTACAATTTATGTAACTTGTATATTACTTGATAACTTCAGGTTACTTAAAGTGATCCATTCAATTTTAGGTAATAAGATTTTTCCCAAAGTGATATTTGAGACTTCAATCATATACCAATATCATTGTAAGATTATTCTTTATGATGTGTTGGTAGTTTCAAAGAAAAAAAACAATGTTAACCAAGTGATAAAAGGGAAATGTATGTCAGATTTTATCACCTACTGCCTATTGATTAGACTACGAACCAAAAGCCTTCCTGGAACGCTTTTCATTCAATCATAAATATCTCCATAATAAGGGAGAATTTGAAAAATCATAAGCCATTTCATTCTTTAAGTCCGTCTATGCACAAGAAATGTGGAAGCTCCAAGTGATTATGATTAATTTGACAAAGTTAATGGATCACTTTAAGGGGGTCAGTTTGGGGCCGTAGTCAAACTCCATTTGGTATCATTTTGTATTTCTGTAATACACTTTTATTTTGAAATTGTTGTAAGAAACACACATCCTTTTCTTTCCAGAAATCAGAAAAGGCAGCCAAAGCCAAGTCCCATGTCAAGAAGAAAATTGCAGACTACAAACTCAATCAGTCGAGGGGAGGGTCTCCAGAATGCACCTTGAAAGCACCCCAACAACAGGATGTAGAGCTACTACAAGAAAGCCCATTACTTCCTACAGCCAGCAGAAGAGATGGTCAGTCAACTGGACGCGACAAGGCTGGCTCTGGCAAGAAGAACATCAAGCGGCGCAGTGTGTCATTTCATCTGGCCGAAAGGACCAGGAGAGAGCAGTCTGCGAAATCCAAGGAGGAAGCGAGTCGATCAACAACAAACGATGAAGCAGGGATCAGAACTCCATGTGGTGAGGGATTAAATGTAGATGCTGTCTCTAATGTGGGCTCACCAGTGGGATTTGTTGAGAGGACAGGAAATTTGTTTGCTGACGAGGTTACTCCAGGAAAGCAAGATCCATGTATTTCTGAGAAATCCCCTGCAGAGGAGAAAGCAGTTCTAGTGGCACCAGCATTATCTCGAGGTGAAGAATCTTCAGAGAATACTCTTGCCAAAACAATGACCAAACGCTATGTCAGAACAGTTAAAGATGGATCTCCCAAGTTGAGTCATGTTAGATATGATCCGTCATCACAGGAAGCTATTTCTTCCACAGAAGAAGGTTTGTCCCAAGAAACAAACAGTCGAACTCCACCAGAGGATACTCAGTTTGATCTTTTTGCTGATACACCGCCAAAAATCCCAGATACAATTGAGGGGCCTACAGGTTCTGAAGCAAGTCACAAAAATACCTCACAAGTAAAGCTGTTGACGTCAAATGTGCCTGAACCATTTGATCAAACTAGTTTTCAGCGTGATAACAGAAAGGTTGTGAATGACTTAGATGCATCCCTGTCTATGAAAACAAATCAAGGACTGGATTCAGCAAGAGATGAGCTTGACTCTCGGAGTTCAATAAAATGTGTGCTCAATGCCGATAATCACTCTGAAACGGGGCAGGGGAATGAATTCCATGCAACTAATTCTGATTCTCCAGCTTGTAAATTATTGAAAAGAACTGTGGTTGAGTCATCAGAGGAGTGCACTGAACAATTTGTTAAACATCTACAATCTGGTGCTATCTTGCCCCAAGAAAAGTTGGAAGAGAATTCAGAAGAATTTTGTATCAACAGTTCTATGGAAGACCCGGATGTAATTCCTGGAACCTATTCAGAAGAGGTCAAGGTTTTACCAAAAAGTGCCCATTTTGAAGCAAGGAAGAATCAGAGGCAGAGTGATGCAGCATTGAAGAGAGAGTTGACGAATAGAAGGAGTATTGAGGGGCAAACTGCACCCTTGAATGAATTGCAGGATGAGCAGGAAATAGAAGACAACTCCTGTGCACAGGTGTTGAAACCTTATGTTAGACATCCAAAGCAACAAGATCAACATGAAATAGAAATCTTAGAAACAAATGTTGTAGCAGATGATGTTCTATCAAAGGCTTCTGAGGTTGTATCTAAAACCTGTGAAACAAACCCTGACAGTAAAGGCACAAGCAAGGGCAGGAGAAAGGGCCAGAGAAGCATTGACAACCTCTCAATGGATGATGTGAGCCTGAAAGACTTTGTGTTGTCACAGCAGAGCAGCCAAGAGGGCACCCACAGTTGGATCGATGGACTTATGTATCCAGCAGAGTACTATGTCCGTAAGACGAGGAGCATGTCTAAACCTTCTCCCAGCAACCATTCAGCACCTGTTGGTAACTATGAAGATCATTGTAAACAGTCGCGAAGCAGGAGTGTAGAGAGGCCATTTTTCAGTGACCCTCTGAATCAGGGTGGAGCCAACCAATCTGTAACCTTGGTTACTGAAATGTCAGAAACAAAGACCCCCAAAGAAACTTCTCAATGTCCAGAAGCTAATTCAGCTATGCAACCTGAACCATGCATCTCATCAATTAAGGCTGGAAAGGAACCAACCTCTGCAGGGAAAATGAAAGTTTCTCGCACATCAGCAGCTTCCCAGAGGAGGAGAGGGCGCCCGCCCAAATCCAGACGAAAAGTTGAAAGTGAAGGCATACAGAGTCCAATGGAAAAGAATCTTGAAGTAGAAGATGTAGTTCAATGCCAAACTGGTGGAACCAAAGACAATCAAAGTGTAAAAGACCTGACTAAATCTAAAGGAATAGATAGAGAAAGCAATGGCAAACCTCATGAGGAATCTACATTCAAAGAGACAAGAAATGTTGCAATTGTAGTTGCTGAGACAGAAATGAGCAAGGTTCATGAGAAGTTAACAAGCAAACAAGTCAGCCAAAATCCTTTGGAAAGTCAGTACACCCAGCTGGAGGTCCCAAGTGCAATTCCAATGCCAAGACTCTTTGGAAGTCCTGATACAAAAAGCAGAAAGGGGGTTGAGAGGATAGCAAGCACATATACTGGAGGACACAATCCTTTAGAGAGCCAGTTTACACAGATGCAGATCCCAAGTGAGTTTGCTTTGCCAACAGTCTTTGACAGTCCTGGCAACCAAAGCCAAACTCATGGTAGCCTTCAACTTGGTTCACCAAGTTCTCCTTATCAAAGAACACCTGGAAATGAAATTGGAAGTCCCCTGGAGGCAAAAGCAATCTCACACCAAGACAGAAGCCCGCTATGTGATGTGAACCAGCAAGAGATGAATGATGTACATCTAGAGGATCACCCAGAACATCAGTGGGAGTCTCAGGCCTACCTAGCAGACATGGTTCCTGAAGCTGCTGTACCTAATTGTCCGGATCCTAACTTTGATCCAAGTTTCGCCCATGCTACATCCACCATCCTGTTCCAAGAAGACCATGATTACGAAGGGACACCCATCCATCGAGAGCAAGGATGTGAAGTTGTTTCCCAGTCGTCTCAAAGTTTGCACGATGATATCAGGAGGGCATCTCAGGACAGCGACGTCTCAATGGTGAGCATGTTGTCTCAAGAAACTGCCAGGGCTGGTCCTGATGGAGCAAAAATTCACAAAGGACATATGGAACCTCTTCCTGAAGATCACTTCAAAGTTTTGCCTGATAATCCCAGCAATCGAGACAAGAGGACAGGTTTGCCAGAAAATGTGGCAGGTGTACCGTTAGTAACCACTGTAGTACCATCAGTAAGCACAAGTGCACCATCAGTACCCACAAGTGCACCATCATTGAGCACAGGTGTACCAGTAGACCACACGGATATTCCATCCAGTCTGTGCAGTAATGTAGACCAGGGATCTCCATTCGCCGATGCAGCGACGGGAACTCCGCCCGAAGTGGCTGACATACCCATGGTCCAATCTCAGTGCACAGATCCCATGAGGTATCCCTCACAGGATGAGGAAATTGAGCAAGGGGAGCGACCGGATGGAGGAATCAGTGTCAGGGGGACATCAGTGTTCCAATTCAGAGGCTGTCTAGAGGTACGTTTACATGCTGTTGCAAATTTTCTTTGTTTACAGTTAACTCTCTTTTAAAAGATCAATGATATGATTAACTCTTTTTACAATTTTCTTGTTCTTGAGCTCAAAGTTTTATTGTATTATTGTACCAGAAATTCAAGCTATTATTTTATTTAAGTATGATTATTAGGGGATGATCTCATAATTTATAATTATATGTTTGTTTACTTAAAATAATCACAGTAAGGCTGGTTTCTGGATGAGTGATCATAAATTCCTTTGTTGACCTCATCAAGATTGTGCAAATATGAGCAAAAATTGTCATATTTTATATTGAGATCACTGATATAAAAAACTTTTGTTTTTAAGATAAAATAATTCTACATAAATGTCTTTAGCTCACATTTTTATTGTATCAGGCTACTATTTGAATATAATTTCCTTTTAACTTGATATTTTATAATTTGAACTAGTCACAGATAAGCTTTGTTGACCTCATTTTCAAGATATTAACAAATTTGTTATTGATAATGTGAAGATAACTAGTTTGTTTATTTGATGACCACTTGAAAAGTTAGAATGGCTCGACTTTGAAATGCCTTTTTATCTTGATTATTTGTTTATCTAGCATACCATAAAGGAAACTTCAAGCATATTGAGCTTGACATCTTCAAGAATAGTCATCAATGGTGCAAACAGAAGTGCTACGACTGTGCAATATACCAGTAAAATCTTCGTCTGGCTACACGATCATGTGGAAGGATGCCAAGAATTCAAGCTGCTGTCTACCTGGGGTCCAGAAAAGGTACTAAGGTCCTTCAGAAAGGTCAACTTGTCTTTATACAACTGCTGTGTCTATACTACTCAACTTGCCTCCTGGGCCCTGTTTCATAAAACTTTTCCAATTGTAAGTGTCCAATTATTGTAACTCCACTGTTGACAGCCAATCAGCATAGAGCATTATAGCTGTTGCCAATTGGAAAAGTTTTATGAAACGGGGCCCAGAAAGTTTAACATTTTCTTAGATATAATTGTTTTTGTGTCACTTAACCTTTGATATTCAGTAGAATTATTTATACATTCAAAAAAAGAAAAGATTACATATCTGTTAATTCTTCATTACGTGTCAAGTTTCTGTTTCTTTTTTTTTACTGGGTGATAATAGTATTGTATGAATGTAAGGATTACATCTGCTGTCTTATTGGAGTAAGCTGTACACCAAATCTTCAACTATCCCCACTAGATTTAATACTCCTGTTCTTTTATTTCACTTTATTTTCAGCCAAAACTTGATTTGCATCACATATCTGTAGCAAAGCAATAAGTTAAGTTTAAAAACTGTAAACAAAATAATTTTTTGTTTCACTTTTTATACTCTCAGATTGATGAAGAGATTCATCTTGTCCGTCCATACACGGGGGCTGAAGGCTGTTTCGAAGCTGTGGTGATCATTGGAGATGGCAGCGCTTCTGAAAGTATAAGGTATTTTACAAAGCTATCCTGGAAACATCATACAGTCAAACCTGTCTATAAAGACCATCCAAGGGAGTCAGAAAATGTGGTCTTTATCAGTAGGTGGTCTCTTTTGACAGGTTCATTTACATGTTAACTGCATTCAAGGGAGTCAAGAGTAGTGGTCTTTATATACAGGTGGTCACTAGAGCGGGTTTGACTGTATTTGCTGTAAGGAAATACAGCCAAACCTGTCTGGGCAGCCACATGTCTATAGCAGACAACCTGTCTATAGTGACCACCCAGAGTGATCCCCAACTTGACATACAGCAAGGCAACTAGGGGAAGAATGCTTTTTTTTTTGGGGGGGGGGGGATCTTGCCAAACTGGCAGATCGATTGCTGTTGCCGTCAGGAAAATCTGCATAATTCGAAACTATCTTGCACTTTGAAACTGAGTTCTTATTTTGTCTACATTGTTTATTTATTAAAGAAGCGTTCATATTCATTGCACTCCCTATTAGGTTGATACAACTCAACATACAGCAAGACATCTGGCAGGAGAATGCTGTCGGAACATCCGTAGTTCTTTGCAAGCCCTAGCAGATGAATGCAGAATTGCAGATGATGGTGCAGTCTGGAAAATTCACATAATTCAAACCATACCTTGTACTTACAAACTGAGTTCTTATTTTTTATACATTGTTGATTTATTAATTAAGCTTTTATTTTCATTACACTCCTATAAGGTTGATACCACTTGACATACAACAAGGCACCTGGCAGGAGAACGCTATTTGGACATCTATCGATCTTGACCAGCGAACGTGCACTGCATTGTGTGTAAACCCTGGAAGATGGATTGCAGTTGTGGTCAACAATGTGTCTGGTGGTTCAGATGTCTTGTATTCTCATTTGGATGAACTTAGGTGAGTGTGATTTAAAGCTGAATAGCCACTTTTGAAAAGTTACGGAAAGCATGTTTATTGGATCAACTAATTGACTTAATATTGTGTAAAAGGTATGAGAAAGGATTTACATGCTAAAGTCTAAACCTTAACATCGTTAACCCGTTCAGTACGTGATTCTGAAATCCCCGTAGACGCTGTACATAGCCCACCCGGTTCCTGTATGCGACGGGTTAATATGTGAAATAAAATCTGTCAATTCAATGCATGCCGCTGACATTGCATATGAATATCCTGCTGACTGCTGACCAGGGGGGTGTTTCACGAAGATTATGAGTTGAACTTTAAGTTGGACTTTAAGTATGGAAAGCCATTAGTGTCTTTGAGAAATTGTTGAAAAGGTTATTTTAAAAGGCATAAAATGTTGATTCAAATTATTAATCATTTTAATTATCAAGAAAATGTCATGTTCTTGATGCATTATTTATGAAAATTTGAAAATTCTTGCTTCTGAATATATTGTATTCTAAGGCTACAAATGGCTTTCCATAATAGTTATGACCAACTTAGAGTTATGTTCAACTTAGGATCTTTGTGAAACACACCCCCCCCCCCCCCCCCCCCCCCAGGTAAGAACTCTTGGCATTTGATCAGTCTATGTGGCTAGCAATAAATGTTCAAATGAATGTTATCTGTTCACTACACTGCCTAATTTATTTTTTGCATTTCATTACTAATTTAATTTGATTTGTGTGAATGTGATAAGCTAGTGTTTCAGAAGTCTTGCTTTCAAATTCACAAGGAACTTATATCTCTAGAAATGTGCAATTCTTTATCATTTTGGATGGGGGAAAAAAGTCTGTGCCCCCGATTTTGGTGGCTATTTCTTTATCGGGTCAATTTCAGTTTGTAATATTTGTTTTCACTTCTTCATTGTGCAGTCAAAGTGAACCAGAAGTCCTACCAGCTTCAGATGCAAGGCTCAATTCACTGACTGCGGTGGAATCTAGCCCGGATATGATAGTGGGGCTGACAAACATGAAAGCCCTCTTGTGGTGAGTTTACCAAAGCCCCTCTGACACTTAAAGGGACTAAGTAACATTGTCCAAATCCTCAAAAACCAGTTGGAATTTTAGCGGTTCCCTCATACCTTGTTGTATTCGTATTAACAATAAAAGCATGGGACAGGTTTCAGTTTTTCAAATTTTCCTTGCGTTAAAAAGATATTTACGATTGAAGTTTTCAGATGCTGAATTATCCACTGGACCGCGAAAACCATGTACAAAGTGAGTGCAATGAGTTAGTGAATATCACTTTGCATTTTTGCTCATAACTCGGCCATATAATGTCCATTTAACTTGAATTTTTCACACAACACCCCGTGGACATACCAGATAACAATAATATACATTGTATCATCCACTCATCACTTTTTGCACATGTCAACAGAGTTTCTAGATCCCTTTAACCCATTGGAGACATTTTTTTTTTTTTTTTTGCTATAACATGCATTTTCCTTAGACCCATTCAGGACAAGTCCTGTTAAAGTCAACTAATCTGAGTGCAATGTTGAACTCGAAGTATTAAAGGTCGACGCAATGTAACAAAACTTAGCATAGTGTAAGACCACCAGAGAGCAAGCATGAATGCATGGTACTCCAAAATAATGTGTAGTCTACACTAAATTCCCATTGCAGTAATTCACACATTTTAAATTATAATATTATATGACCTATATAGATACTTATGTGCGATTGGTCAAAATGCTGTCACGTGACCATCGCTACAAGGATGAGAAGCGTTATATTTTCATTCATGACGTAAATTACGTCATACCTCTGAATATAACGCCGTTATATCCAGAGGTATGACGTAACAATAGGTATGACAATGAAAAATTGTGCGCGTATTAGCATCCTGGCACGCGCAGCGTTGTCAAGCTTTTTTACGGAGATTGCGCGATCTGAAAGTAAATTTGAAAGGAAGGTCGAATAAAGGAGCATTTTGCGCAGCATTTCGATAACAACACGTCTGTTCTACTGGAAGGATTTCGATTTAATTTCATGATTTACCCTTGTCCATAATTTTATTTCAACACCAAATTTCTATTTATCGTGATTTGTATCTATATAGGTCATCATAATATAACAGATATTGACTTTTTCCTTCGGGAACCATATAACATTTCATTTCCCTTGGGGAGTTATATTTTTGTCTCGGAATACTATATTCTTCCTCAGCGCTAAGCGCTTCGGAAAAATATAATGTCCCTCGACAAAAATATAACTTCCTCGAGGATCTCAAATGTTATATTGCCCCTCTAGACAGTCAATATCTGTATATTGTTTGCCAAGTTCTGGGTAGTCTGGAGCTATGGGAGGATGGGGCTTGGTTTACAATGCTGTCTAGTCACACTCATGTTATGCTCACTGCATTGAAGGTTATCATGATGGATAAACAAAAAACATGTGTACTGGGCATGTATCACAGTTCAATACAGGGGTACCTCATCAAGAGCTCCGATTTAACAAAACCCTCTTTTTAAAATGTAATTATGCTGGTTCAAGCTCTTGATATTCTTCATTTTTTCACCCTGATATTACAGGATAGCTGATTTAACAAGGTCATTTTCGTGGTCCAAAGCTGCTTGTTATAATGAGGTTCCGCTGTATTTGCAAACATATTGTACCCTATAGTTGCTAGTTAGAACTTTTCATTCATAACTCTGAAATTATTGTAAAATTATTACTGTGTCCAACAACAAAGTAGATCTAATCAGGGTGTAGTTTGTTATTCTAAAGGGACTTAGTAACATAATCCAATTGGAATTCCAGCGGTTCCCTCATACCTTGTTGTATTTGTATTAGCAATAAAAGCATGGGACAGGTTTCAGTTTTTCAAATTTCCCTTTAGTTAAAAAGATATTTACGATTTAATTTTTCAGATGTTAAGAAATACAATGGATCGTCAAAACCGTGTACAAAGTGAGCTGTGCAGTGAGTTAGTGAATATCACTTTGCATTTGTGCTCATTACTCGACCATATAACGTCCATTTTACTTGAAATTTTCACAAAACACCTAGTGGACATATCAGATAACAACAATATACATTGTATCAACCACTCATCACTTTTTGCACAATGCATGTAAACAAAGTTACTAGATCCCTTTTAAACAATGTACTAAACAATATCTTGCTGTACTTTGCCTGTTACTTCACATCAGGCACTTACCAACCGGTCAGCTTGTGCAGGAGTTTTCCCTAGTCAGTCATGATGTGACCAACTGCATCCAAGCCACAGCAGAATCTGTAAGTATACCAGGGCCCCCTAAAATAGAGATTCACAATTGATTGTACTTACAATCAATTGATTGAAGTGAGGCCTGTAAAGTGTCTAACTTCACGAAAGTTACTTGGAGCTTCCTCGTTTCTCTTTTACAGTGTTGTTTAGCTTATGGTAAGAGAAGAATAAAATAGGGTTAGATTTTTTCAAATGCCCCTTTAGTATGACGATATCTACCATTCAGCTCAAAAGCGTTAATTAACGGTCATAAACCTCATAAACGTCCGTTGTAAAAGCTGACGCATATTTTTGCTTTTTTAACCAGGAAAGCAGTGTTCTTTTTCAATGAAACTTTCACACATCATTCGGACATATCTTACAATGATTTTGGTACAGGATTGAAGTCTCAAATGTCATTTTGGGCAATATCTGACACTTTACAGGTGCACCTTTAATCTTACTGTTAAAGGGGTAGTCCGGGCCTGATAAAACCATTCGTTATTTGAATAAGCAGAATAAGAGGCATAATTGGTGAAAATTTGATCAAAATCGGACAAGAAACACGGGAGTTATACCGATTTGAACATCATGTAGTAATGAGCGATCGTTTCAAAATTGCCGCCATATGCAACATCATTGACGAGCAACTCGCCATGCCTTTAGTACATGAAAATACACTTATTTCTCATTTTCGTTGCTAAAAATTAATTTTTCTCTGCTTGTTTTCACGAATTCATAGAATAATATCGATGGGCCAACCTCTTTGGAATTTGTAAGCTCATAAATTTGCTTTGTTATTAAGAAAATTAAATTTTTTTAAAATTTCCATGTAGAAGTCAAAATGGCTGCAGCTCGCAAGTGACGTCACGATCGATAGCAATTGCGAACGATACTAAAAATCGGAGCAAAGTTCATCCTGTCATAACTTTTTTATTGCTCCACCGTTTTGACTCAGATTTTCGATCATGATTCTTCATATTCACTTCATTTTATAGCAAACATCACATTTCTGGGGTGGAATTCCTCTTTAATCTTAAATCTTGATGTTAGTGGGCCCTGTTTTACAGTGCATTTGTAAGTAATTTACTTGTCCAGGTTCTTTGATAGTATTGTTATTGAAATTGTTTTTTTAACCCTGACTATAAAGATATACCTGAAATAAACAAGGTTAATTTAATGGGCTCATTGTTCTCATACTCACCAAGGTACCGCTGTATCATGATTCATGATCATTACATTTTGTGATTTGTATCATTATTATTGTTTAATATTGCTACATCTACTACTACTACTACTACTACTGATGCTTTGTTTGTGTGTTTCTCATTCATTTTTGTTCTTTCATCTGCTATTCAGGGGCTGTTATTCATAGTTGCCTACAAGAAGGAAGCTAGCCGTCAACATGCCAAGCTGAGTGAAGACCAAGTACCGTTCTGTTGCCTTTTGGTATTACATCCTACTCCTACTCCTACTGCTGCTACGTTAGTGTGGTTCTCGTTCATTTATTTTCTTAATTTTAATTATTTTAGTTTATTGTCTTATTGTTTTCTGTGCCATTCAGGGGTTGATGTTCCTAGTTGCCTACAAGAAGGAAGCTAGCCGTCAACATGCCAAGCTGAGTGGGGAGCAAGTAACATCCTGTTGCCTTCTGGCATTAAATCCTACTCCTACTCTTACTGCTGCTATGTTAGTGTGGTTCTCGTTCATTTATTTTCTTAATTTTAATTATTTTAGTTTATTGTACTATTTTGTTCTCTGCTATGCAGGGGTTGATGTTCCTAGTTGCCTACAAGAAGGAAGCTAGCCGTCAACATGCCAAGTTGAGTGGGGAGCAAGTAACATCCTGTTGCCTTCTGGCATTAAATCCTGCGACTGGCAGATCGTCCAGACTTCTCAGATATACTGCTCCTTGCATGAAGCCAGGGACGAGGTAGAGTACTCGTTAAAAATACCATTTTTATTTCATATATATATGATGGTGTTTACCAGACAAACGATCCGAGGATTATGACATGTGGAGGCTAATTGTATAATAATAATGGTTATTTGATATAGCGCTATTCATGTAAGTATCATAGCACTGAACAGTATTACTATTACCCTGGTCAACGGATACAATCTGCAATCGTTCCAAAGTGCACATTTTCGACTTCTTAGGGAGTATTCTAGCCAGTGGCCAGTTAGACACACACACCGTGCTAAAGAACCACATTCCAAATTTATGTACAAAAAATACATTTTTAATTCCATGGGGACATGACTGTATTATAGTTCTGACGTCTTGCAATAACTTTGTAGAGGGAGGCTTGATAATTATGAATGTTACGGATGTTTGAGAAAAGTAATATTGGCTGTTTCTCAACCATGTGAAACAGGAATTCTTTATTCACCAAATAATGACATGGACGTGCAAATAAATTAATATGAACACACTTGTATTTCATTTTTTTCAGTTAAATCAATTTCCCTAAAAAGAATATGTTGAGAAGGAACTTTCATTGTCTCTCTTTCTCCTTTGGAAGTTTGGATCTATACTCTTCTCTTCAACTTCTTGTCGATCATCATCACAAAGTGACTCTGTACCATAAGATCTCCTTGGTCATTCTGCATGACAAAGGATTCAATGTTTTATGAAGGTGACATTTACTTGATTTTTTCCTTCCTTCTTCCGCACAGGATTCTAGATGTCTCTGTGAGAGAAGGGACCCTGGCTGCATGTCTGTCGACTGGCCACGTTTGCATTTGGACCTGCATTCCAGTGAATTCTCACATCATCAAAGAATGACTCTGACCACAGGGCCTCCTTAGTCAACCTGCAGGACATGGGTTCAATGTTCCTTGCAAGTGAAACTGTGTCCAAATGTTTGAAAGGGAACCCTCTAATTTACTGAGATCTGTCTGCAGAGTGAGTCTGACCACAGGGCTTCCTTAGTGTGAAACTGTGTCCAGATATTTGAAAGGGAAAAGAACCTTCAGTTTTCCGAGATCTAAACTGGGTTCCAAAAGAAACTTATCACTTCTTCAGAGCGACGCTCACTAAAATCCATGCATCAAATTGAATTCATATTTAGACACAGATAAGCTATCATTCTCCTTATGAAGCATATCTGAAAAATTGAAAGGTTACTTTTGCCAAATAAGAGAAAAATGCGATAGAATCGCTACAGGGTCACTTACAAAAATCACAGAAAATGCTCGCTGCGAACCTCCACGAAAGGCGGTCTATTCAGAACTTTCAATGCTATTCTTCAACATCAAAGGCGGGTTATGTAACCACCAGGCTGGCTATTGTCCGCTACCGAGCTCCGTGCCGGGAAGGGCGAGCAGTTTCTGTGATTTTTGAAAAAATTACCTCTTGCGATTCTACCCTATTTAATTCTTTGTTGATAAATCAACATAATTTTGTTTAGATGTGCATGCTGAGGATATTATAGCTAATATATGCCCAATTATGATTCATTTTTATGCTTTAGATTTAAATGTGTGTCGCTCTGAGAAAGTGATAAGTTTCTTTTGGAACCCAGTTTATATATGTCAGTGAACTCCACTCATCTTGACAGAGTGGTTCTGACCACAGGGCTCCTTAGTCAGCCTGCAGGACAATGGTTCAATGCTCCTTGCAATTGGCAACTGTGTCCAGATGTTTGAAAGGGAACCTTCAGTTTATTCAGATCTGTATCTGTACCACAGTGAACTATACTCATCGTCACAGAGTGGTTCTGACCACAGGGGCCTCGTTAGTCAACCTGCAGGACAAGGTGTCAATGCTCTTACAAGTGGCAATTGTATCCAGATATTTGAAAGGGGAACATTTAGTTCACCGATATCTATACAGAATACTCCAGTGACTCTACTCATTATTACAGAGTGACTCTGACCACAGGGCCTATGAGTCAACCTGCAGGATATGGTTCAATGCTTATTTCACATTGGCAACTGTGTCCATATATTAGACATGGGAAAAGAACCTTCAGTTTTCCGAGATCTATGCGTCCGTGAACTCCACTAATCATCACCAAATAGTGACCTTGACCACAGGACCTCCTTAGTCACGCTGCAGGACACGGGTTCAATGCTCCTTGCAAGTGCCAATTGTATCCAGATATTTGAAGGAAACCTTCAGTTTACTGAGATCTGTATCTGTAAATTCAGTGAACTGTAATCATCGCTCACAGATTGACTCTGACCACAAGGCCTCCTTAGTCAGCCTGCAGACAAAGGTTCAATGCTCCTTGCAAGTGCCAATTGTATCCAGATATTTGGAAGGGAACTTTAGTTTACCGAGATCTATACAGATACTCCAGTGACTCTGTGCATCATCACTGAGTGACTCTAGCCACAAGGCCTGCTTAGTCAACCTGCAGGACAGCGGTTCAATGCTCCTTGCAATTGGAACTGTGTACCAGATATTTGACATGGAAAAGAACTTCATTTTTCTGAGAGATCTATACGTCAGTGAACTCACTAATCATTATCAAAGAGTGACCTGACCACAGGCTCATTAGTCAACCTTCAGGACATGGGTTCAATGCTCATTGCAAATGACAACTGTGTCTGCTCAGCTCAAATCTTAAAGGGGGTAGTTTAGTTTTGGTAGAGAGGCGCTGCACATCACAATTTTGTTGTGAGGTAATGAAAAACTGAGTGTCGAATTTGAGAGAACAGGGCATACTTTAATGACAGAATAAACTTTATTTGGTCAAAATCGACCTGAAAAACAGGTTAGAAATATCAACAAATAATAGCTTCTATAATTTATTGGGGACAATAATTAGAATGATTTTTAGAAGAAAAAAAAAAATGCTTGCACTATTTCAAAAAATTTATAAGAGCGTTTTTTAAAAACTTGTTGATGATCTCGCTATTTAATCATTATATCAATAAACTCAATGCATAACTTTGTAGAAAAATGGTTAAAAACAATGCTCTTTTAAAAGTGCCCTCATGTGTTTTAATGGCTCTTTTGCAATGATACAGCGTTTTTACTTAGTCGTTTGTAATTTTGTATACCTTTCGAGCATGTGGAGGTATATACTATTAGTTATGTTACTGAGCAGGTTTTGGCTACTAAAGTTCAGCCTACCAACAACTAAACTACCCCTTTAACTACAGTGGAATTCATCTCCATCATCTTAACACAGGGTCTCATCAGACTATTGCAGGTGTGGCAGGTAAGTGCTCCTTGTGACGAGAAACCATCCATCCACTTTTCTGAGCACTAATTATACCCCGTAAGGAATGGTTCTGTTTTCAGAACAACACAACTTATTACCTAGGATCTATACTCTAGTCAACTTCTGTAGTCATCACAAGTGTGACTCCTATCGAGTAGAATTTAAAATCAGACTCCCTTTATAAGGAGGTTCCATGTCAGTAACAAAGAGAACATTCAACAAAATAAAGGGGGTTTCGACTTTGTACTGCTTATTACCATTCTTATCAAAATGTTTAGAACCACCCTTCCAAAATGCAATAATAAATAAACACACAAAGTTAAACATTTATTTTTCAGAAATACTTTATTGTTAACGTCATAACCTTTGTATCACACTTGAACTGCAGGCTAATACATTACCAGCAAAAAAATACATTATTTTTTTTGGATTTTCAAGAATTTTTTGTGGATTTTTCTGGTTTGGATTGTTACCAAATGTTATAAATGATCACTTACAGCATTATAGCTTATTATTAGCCCCTGAAATTCGAAAAAGAGCCTGGAAATTTGTAGCCCCAAAAAATTGGAAAAGTAGCCCCCCAGAAATGGAGCCCTGAAATAAAAAATATAATTTTATCGCTGACCATTACTCTTTTGCTACTGACCAACTGTAGTAAACATGTTATGTAATCATTCAATAAGACTAAAGAATGCATTCCAAATTATTGTAATACCACAAATTCCAGGTGGTCTTAAAACTTTTGCTAATGATTGGTAGTAAGAGCAGAACCATGCAAGCAAGTTGGGTCGATCCTTTAAATTGATTTCCATATAAAACATTACTGCTAAACTCCACTTTGAAAGCAGTGCACTGAATGTGTCCTATATTCTGTCTGCATAATCCTTAATATTATTATTCAATCCTGAATAATGAAAATCTAATAAGGACTGTGGTAGTCTTACAATTTGTATGAATTATATAATGAGAATGTTCTAATAACATACAAAAGTTAATTGAATTCATTTTGTAGTGGTAT